>CCAG010002320.1:0-63957 GCA_001077435.1 Glossina morsitans morsitans
ATATATATATATATATATATATATATATATGTAATATGTAGTACCGCTTTATGTGTTGATTTTTTTTTATTATTAATATACGTCATTATTGTGTGAGTTTACATTTAATGCGACTTAAGTTACATCCGGCTAATAATCTGTCTACACACTAATAAGCCGTACGTACCGCGTTCTATTTGTGTCTTGTTTTCATTTTCGGTCGCGTTCCTTCGCAATCCTTAGATTAGTTTCGTTTCATTTCATTTGAATTAAAGACTATTTGGATATTTTATCTAATATTTATACGTCAACGGTTTCGTCAAACGAATTATCCCTCTCTTAATCGCTTTAAATTTTTTTTAGTTTTGAAACTTGTATAAATTCAATGCAGGCAAAACCACATGGAAATCGCGGGCTAAGTGAGATCCGTCATTCTGTACGTGTAATCAAGTCAATCAATTCATTCATCAGAATCCTAAAAATAAACATTGAAAACCAAATTTTAATGTGCTCTTACCTCGACAAAAAACGGAAACGCGTAATCCATTGATAAACTCATTCCTAAATAAAAATGCTTCTATCAAAAACTTAAAGCCCGCGCACAAATATCTATACAATATCTGGGCACAAATGCTTGTCAAGGTCATGTTAAGAAGGCTTGATGCGAAAAGGAACCGACTCTTTGATGAAATCACAATTGCTTATGTGATTACGTTCACGACCACGTTTAATACAGTTCCCATGCCTGCTTTTATACCCGCCACTGTAAGATGGGCGTATACTCATTTTGTTTTGTTTCATAACGTATGTGACACCCAAAAGTAAGCTTCAGAAATCCTATAAAGTATATATATTCTTGATCAGCGTGAAATTCTGAGTTGATTTACCCATGCCTGTCCGTCTGTGCGGTCTATGTCGTCGGTATTGTCCTGGTCGCAAAAATGAACATACCGACTTTAAATTTGGTAGAAACATTGGAAGCTTTTGTACGCAGGTTGGTATCGAAAATGAGTCAAATTGGTCGCGGCAGAAGCGCGTAGTGGAGCGTAAACTAAACGCAACTCCGTTTGTTTTTTTTAAATGTTTGGATTTTTACTTGTTACTCGGAAATTATTAAAGTTAGAAGGCTGAAATTTTCCACATTTACTTTACGAAACACTCTACTCCTTACGTCCAGACAATTACGGAAACAATCGCCTATGCGCACACAAAGTTACAGTAGAATGCGAAAAACACAGTGCTGGATATGCGAAATTTGGCCCCCGCCGAATATAGTTTTCTTACTTGTTTTTTTTTTTGAAACGTTTCTCTGCAAGGGATAGCCTTTCATTAAATAATCGATCGTTTAAATAGGCCGGGAACTTTATTATTGCTCTTAGTCCATTGCTCTCAATCCATCTTGATGTAACATATAATATTTATGTAACTTGAACTTTTTGCGCTTGTTCACTTTATAAAAATAAGAATTGCAGAGGATTGCGTGCATAGATAGAGGTAGGCACGATCATAAGGTGCTTATCTCAACAATGATGAGTGTATTCCTAAGCTATGGGAATATTTCTCTTTGAAATTTTGCAATTTTGAGAATTTCACAGCAACAGTAAATTAAGAGAGATACACACGTGGTTAAGTCAAATTAAAAAACGCATTTTCTTTTTGAAAATTTATCTATGGGTGATACCTGAAATATATTAGAAACTTCATAAGGGAAGTTGTAGAATATATAACATTACAGTTTACTAGTCTTCAGTAGGCCAACTAGAGTAGGGTAAGTTGCTTACTCTAGCCAGAATAAGTGACTGAAACAAGTGTGTTTTTTCTTTGAAAACCAATTACGCTTTCTAATTTTGTGGTAGACTGAAATGCTTCTCATTTGATGCAACATTTCGGAAAGCAGAGAGGCTACGATAATTTCCAAGGATATTCTTTATACCATCCCATGCATCCTCACTACACACAACGCAATCTGTAAGAACGAATAAAGCTGTGAAATCAGACTGAGACTGAGACTGAGACTGAATCAAATTGATGATGCTCTTGTACCGATCAATCTATCTATGAGATGAATTCTGATAATTGCAAAAATTGAGATAGGAATTTTGCATTTATTTTCTTGCCATTTGTTCCATCGCTCGATTTTGAATATTTTGTCTTAATATTTTCACGATAGGCTGAAAAAAATGGATGAATGGAATGAAACGTGGGCCTCGCTTTAACGCGAATCCCCAAGAAACATCAGAATACACGGCCATATAAAAAAGTTTTCAATAGATCTCTTATGAAAGCTTTAAGTTGTGCGTGGCTGTGTATCGAAATTTCCTATTTTCATATTGTAAAAGTTTGTCAGCTATGACGAGTGAATCAGACCAATTTTCATTAATGATCTGGGAATTTGAAAATTTAATCCAATGGAATGACAGAACTAATACGTTTACTCTATTGGAGCTCAAAACGACCGAACGAAAAGATGGGCAACGTAATCGGAAATCGTAACGTTCTTCTTTACTCTCTGGCCAGTCAGCAACCGCGATCAAATTAAACTTTCAATCGAACCCAAACAAGATTTGCCAATTACGATTTCCGCTAAGTGCTCACGTAAGTCGATTGATTGTTAACATGTATCTCAGCGGTATTTTAATGAAATACATTTTCTTTCTTTTCATTACGAAAAATATATGGACTTAGACTTATTGGCAGATAAGTTAAAATTAGACAAAAATTGATACTTTGCTGAATATTTATTTGCATAAGCATAGAACAGAAGAAGCATCTCTTTGTTAAAGCAATTTGTCGCAAGACATACAAAAAGATGAACGACTTTGTTCAACGCTTTAAGGTTTTCTTAAAAAGGTCGGTCAAAGTACCTTTCAACACTGACTCATTTCATATTCGAGTTATGTAGAAGTGAATATAAACATCATTAGAAAAAGGACATAAACACATAAAGAAGCTCCAGAGGACCTTATTTACATCCTCTTCTGTACACTTTCAATGTTTTGCATTTTTTGTGCGCCACATTCAAGGGTCACTAGTTATATGGATTTAATTACTAATTTTTACATTTTATTTGTTTTTTTTTGTGTTTGTTGG
Organism: Glossina morsitans morsitans; assembly: GCA_001077435.1. Classification (NCBI taxonomy): domain Eukaryota; kingdom Metazoa; phylum Arthropoda; class Insecta; order Diptera; family Glossinidae; genus Glossina; species Glossina morsitans. Next base: position 3,070 of record CCAG010002320.1, read on the forward strand.
GTTTTACAACAACAACAAGTTATATGTATGATAACAGAATTAAGAGAAATATAAATATTTAGATCTTCGCATGATTACGTCGTCTCAAGCGTATTACGCGCATAAATGCGAACAAAAAATTGAAAGTTATTAAGTGTAGCAGTTAGTTACGGGGTCCCGTTTACAGGCGGTTTATTTGACAGTCCATCAAATAAAATAAACCAGACGTTTATAACGACGACTCGTTATCATTATCCAACAACAGCATGTGCAAGTGTAATAAGCGAAGACATATTTTTGTTTTGGTATGTGCTTCACGTAATTGTGGGAAATTATTTGGTTATCTTACATACGGCTGCTTATATACATATTGTATAATAATAATAAAAAAAAAAAAAAAATGTAAAGATATCTTTAAATGCCAGCAGACTATAACAAGTCACCCTCGGGCTGAACTGCTTTGCGATGGTGACCATTCACTTATACCACTCAACCGCGCCTTAATCGTTCCAGTTACACACACTTGACCAACCGAAACATTAAAAAGACGAAAATGTACATGTTGCACATTAGACGCTTCTGCACTAATAGCCGAGACGAAATGCGGCCTTTTTAAGAAAAGAATAGGAAAAATTGAAAAAAACACAAAAACAATAGCAACAACAAGAAATCAAAACTAAACTAAACCTGCCCAGTCTCAAAAGTCTATTCCATCACATAGACGAAAAGGTAAAAAATCAAACATAAAAAACAAAACTTGATGAAAACTATCGCATACAATAGTTTGTTTAACTATATATATATATAAAAGGAAAGGCAACGCGATCATTGCTTTTTCACTTAATCCACACTATCTAAACCAGATAGACGATCTTTGACCTTTTCAATTCAATGACCAACTTAATAAAGGCTAAATATAAATAATTCGAGACGATACCATTTATACGTATGCCCTCAAGTACGTATTTATTTATTGATTTGTGTATGTGTGTAACTGCTTCATTTAAATAAAATCAAAAAGCGTTGGCGGTAGATTGACATTCGATTCACGTTAAATAGTTAGTATTTTTTAAACGTCAACAACATGGTTTTTTCCATTTTTGAGTTAAATTGGTTTATACGCATTAACGCCGTGTGAATATTTAATCAATTTACTACATTTTGTTTCTTGTTTTATTTTCAGCTTAAATTTCGAATCCGTAGCCGCTAAGAGATGGATGAAGGTGAAAATCGCATATATAAAACTCTTATATACCCGGGTAAGTGAAGGGAACAAACAGTGTTAACGGGCATATGATTAGTTTGATATGAAACTTGTGATTATAGAGAAGTGTTATGTTCTCTTTGGTTATCTAGCTGTATGAGTGATTAATAACGTCATAAAGCTAGCTTACCGAAGTTAATATTAGCACTTAATCAACACACATTGCATGCGACGATCGAACACGTGTAAAATTATTTATACACTCACTCATCTCTGTATGAGAACTAGGAATGTTAAGAATACATTGCATCGTAATAACGAACATTGGGATGAAATAGAATGAGATAATGGGAGATAAAAGCAGGAAAGTTATATATTCAGCTTTGGCTCGCAAATCTTCATTACTTCCCGAACTAAAGTGATTACATCAAATTTGCAAAATTATTTTTTGTATTAACGACGACATATCAATTTCGAAAGTGCGTTTTTGCGCCAGATATTAATCGACATGCGGTATATGCGGTAATTATTACTTTGTGTGAGCTCTTTCCGACAAATTGCAGTCGACCAGCGACCAAAAAAAATTATATGCATCAACTCTCTTTTATTTATCTAAATCTTTGCTATCAAAAAAATATCTAAACGATAAGTAATTACTACAAATGTATATATATATATAAATCAATGAGTATCGGATATTTATGTAAAATCACAGGCAGCTTTCATATAATATTATATATAAAAAGGTATCCCTGTTCATTTTTGATACCCCGCAATAATCATTAAAGAAACGACCTAAATATATATATAAATTCTTGATAAGCATACGATTCTCTCAGTGGATTCAACCATACTAATCAAACCAAAACAAATTTGGAAATGGGCATAAGCTGTTCGCAATAATCGGAAAATGAATTGTCTTGAAAAAATTTTGATGAAATTTTGATAGATAGAATTCGTTAGAAAGGATTCGTTAGAAAAACAATATCCAATATATCCCTCATTATAGAAAAACAGGTGCCCACCTCATTCATATACTGTACATTTCTCATAAAAAAATTGATCGGTATTGCTTAGTAGGTACATTGAATCCCATTAGTAGGAAAAAAATATTACCTCAAACAAACTTTTCCATAAAATGAAAGCGTTTCCAAACAAAAATACGTTAATGTAGCGTCATTGGGATGACAGACGAGAGAAAATCACAATTCAGGCGCTCAATATGTTGAATTTCGATACGTACCTTTTCTTCTTTCTCCTTATTTTTCTTCTTTTCAGGACCAATCTCGCAGGTATGGCATGGGTAACACGATGATTAGGGAGAAAAGTGTGTGGAGAGAGAAACTGAATACGACCGCAGCAGGGAAGTGTTATGCCTCCACCCATCGAGCATTCACTTTCACTTTTCACTCACGCGTCAATCATAATTAAAGTTTCATCTTCCATGCAATCCCCTTAGATATATCTGTTTTCGATGAGCGTGCGGTGCTGGCTAAGTTATCGCTTTGCTTCAATTATTCATACAACCTGAAATTAGCAAAATTCAAAAAAATAGAAAGCTAAAGTTTTGTGCATCGGTCGTTAGTTAAACGGTACAAGTCATATTTGAAAACGGACCTAATCGAGCAAAACATGCGAAACGTGAAGTTTTTCGTCCATAAATTATATATCATATATACATATCATCATTGCACTGACACAATCTTATATGAAAGATCAAAATCGGCTCTAATCTCTTTCTTTTGTTCTCTCTCTCAAAATAAGCTGAAAATTTAAGTGAACTTATTAATAGAGCTTTGGTAATAAGTTATCCAATCCTTGGCTTTGCTAATTTTACAAAAACCTTGTGTATGCCATCTAACCATGTTATTATTTGTCCTATACCAAGGTCTGCCACATTTGTGTTTAAACCGCATGGCCATATATTTTATATTAAAGTTGTAAAGTAAAACGATTAGTTATATTCCATTATGGTGCACTAAAGCATTCTTTATGGAAAATGTTTCCTTTGCTTCTAAAAAAGGTAGTAAAAGCCCGCTATAGTGGCTCACTATTAAATACCCTACACCATCCTACAGGTATTTATGCAGGGGTCTTTTAAAGTAAGGTCTTATAAGTGGTGTTGTCCAATCCAAACCACGTCAGTGACTACAGCGCGAGGATACGAGACAGACAAACGGACGAATAGAAAAGCTTAAATCGGTTTATGAACTGATCGTTCAGTATAATAAGAGGTAGGCTTATCCTTGTGGACCTTGCATACATCCGCGCAAACTTACTATACCCTTATACCACAGTTGGGGCAGAATACAAAGAATAGGTTATAATACAATTCTTGCAAAATTTGTGATTTAAATTTTGATAAGCTATTTAAACATTTTAAAGTTTAAATCGTTGCGAAAGTGTGTCGAAGATTGCTTGAAGAGTGCTTATAAAACTGAAACAAATTCTTTTTACAAATTTATGCAATCAAATGCTCTTTTAAACAATAGCATTTTGATCAGAGAATGTGCAGGACTTTGAATAAGTGAAACCTATGAATAATTCGCCAATTTTATTTTTTATAGGCAATAGGCAATAGGGAGATATCCATGAACTGTGCATAAATAATCAAGCTGTGACAATCTGTGACTAAAACGAAATGATATGACATAGGTACATGTATTCGTTAATGTAAGTATGCGCATTAAAAATCATAATAAAATCAAATTTATGTATTTATTTATATAAATTCAAAAATTACAGCGATTAACATCTTAGGTATTTTAATATCCATATGCATAACATTTTAAGAGCAATGAAAAAATACATCTGAACATATATGTTAAGAAAAACATTAAAGTAATTATGCATAAAATATCTATTAGATAATTCGATATCCGTTTTATTAGGGATCTTGTTTTTGTGTTTGTTCGTTGTACTTTTTATGCCAATCGAGGTTTTGCTTGGTAACCGTTTCACCACGTTTCGCTGCCTCTTTTCCACTATACACCATAACGCCGCAACCGATTACTGTTAGAAGCATCATTATATTGGCTAAACGTATACGTACTTTATTGCGGCAACGTTCCATAACATCGGGGCTTGAAAATAAAAGAAATATAGATAAAATCACTTTCATTACATATCGGTACGATAAGAGCTCATGCTTTAGGTTAAAATAAACAAAAAATGCACTATATTGCCAAGATTGCCAATCTCCAGTTTAATACAATTTTAAATGCGATTCACTCCCGACAGTTATATAGCTTTACACTTCCTGTACACGCTATACGACACCCGGAAATAAACATTACCTAAAACGAATTTTTAAACGCTGTGTTTTTTACAGAAGTTCTCAAAAGTTGCAATCGTTGAAAAATGTAGTTTAACAAGCCAAAACTTTATATACGACCAAAGCCGAATATTAGATACCCTACATAAGTGACATTACCGAGAATTATTTCGTTATCTTTATTACAGATTGTTGCTTATTTTCCATGGAGCATACATTTATTTTCTTGTCAAAAACTTTTCACCTGTTTTCATCATGTAAGATCCAAAGGTAAAATTGGCTGCCATACGAAAGCTTGCTTAAGAGAAGATCCGCACAATACATCAATGTAATTTAACTTAAGCATAGTAAATTTGTATGTCAATTCACGATTTTAGTCTATTTCGATCATAAAGTATCGGAAATTTGAACTAGCTGTCGTATTGTGGAAAGTTTATATGGCTGCCCCAAGAAATAGTCCCATCTCACCCATTAAACTTTTACACGTTAATCTTCGTCGAGAAACATTAAAAATCGCGTGTTTTTTGTGTAACGACTTTTTTTAGATGATTGGACATTATGTTAAGGTCGAAAAACGGTCCAATTAAGCCCAAAGACCATCCCTGGGGTCCAAAATGTCTCGAATATTACGTCCTATAGGTTAAACAAAAGAACGCAAGAACAATCATCAGGCAGGCAGGCCCAAATCAGCTTAAGAAATTATTCTGGATGTATGTCAAATCCTTCTGGGTGTCACATATATCTGGACAAACTTATATGTATGTAGATATAATACATAAAAATTGATATTCATAGACATGCTTATAATAAGGGAAAAACTAAAATATTCTCGAAACGAGTCGGAAATTGCTATCACTGTTATCAAGAGCCCAAAATCTATAGCATATATTTACCTAATATTGGGTTGTAAAAATTTACTTGCGCAAAGACTCGAAACGAAAATAGTCGCAAGCAACAACTTGACGCGCTCCACAATTAATAGGGAAGCAAGAAGCTGTAGAAATCTTCAACAAACGTACATCTATATCCATTACTAGATAGTTCTTGTCAAAACGGAACGGATCTTCGATTACTTAAGATTATTTCATAATATTTCATTGGAAGGTAAGTTAGGTTGTACATACATAGAAAAACTTCTAAGTATTACTTTAAATCATGTTTCCATAATTCCACAATTTCTGCAACATTCTAAAATGCACACGCCAGCATGTAGAAGATAGTTGCACAAACTAAAATTAATGTATAGGTGACAGGCCTTATTTCTTGAATTCATAATTTATCTAAACACCATTTTTAGCTAATTTTTGGCCTTATATTGGATGTCCGTTAAAAAAACAAATCTTGGAGCAAAGAACAAATCTTTAAGACGGTTGTGATAATTGCAATAAACATACCAACAGATGAATGGACGGCGAATTGAAGCTTACTGTTAACGCAAACCAAAAATATATGCCTTTCATATTGCGCAAGGGCTTAGAGCCCTAAAATCTGTCAAAAAATGTACTGCATCTGTATAGTGGACATAAAAAATTGGTATAATAGATATTCAGGGTGCGTTCCAAGACGGAAACTGCTTTCTTACTTATGATATACAAAAATCCTAATGTTCATATCATTCAACGAAAATTGTGCAAATTAAATACACAAATACATCGTATTCACTGATCACATAAGATCCCATACAATATACAGACGTAATTTAATTTATTGTACAGCTTATAACAAAACAAGCGCTCACTGCATTAAATATACTTTACTAAAGAATTTAATAACAATTCGTTCGGTTTGTCGCATACATTTTTCAACATTTTTTGGCGAAGAAACAAAAATATTCTTATTCATAAATAAATAAAAATATAATTCAACTTGAGACAATTGAAAATGTTATAGCCGTTCAACATGTATCATTAAATACGCTACATAAATCCGCCTAATACATTTCTCCAGCTGTCTTCGCCATAATAAACCGAAAATTGTACCACAAAGCGAAAAATAGACCAAAGTAATAAAAAACTACCCAATAAACTTATATGCCAAGTTGCTACTCTGCATTTTCACTGTAAAGCACTAGAAATTAGATTTTGTTATCTTATAAAAGTTTATTTTCTATAAGAACGTTTATTTGAGAGTGAAATTCATTCAATATGCCAATATAATACTTTTCCAATTTTTATTGAGAAATATTAAAAATTGCTAATTTATTGCATATACAACAGATTTGCTGTGTGAGGAATGGTCATAAAAACGGTTCGATCCTATCTCTTTCAATTGGGGTCGTTCTGAGACACAAACATAGTGTATAAAATTTCACCGAAACATTTCGAAAATTGCGGCAGATAAGCCTAGAACGATTCAAAAAATGATTCTGAACTGATCGCTGCAATATAATTATTTTATAATGGCGCATCTTTTTTGTTTACTGTTGACATTTTTTCATTTATTATTCTTTATCTTTATATTTTTTCTGATATGACCGTTGTGATTGAACTATAACAAGAAGAGAAGTATGAAGTGAATTATAAAAATGAATTATGACGAAACGCACCAAATCTAGCCACCAGAATAGGATTACATATACAAAACGGCTACTGATAAAGAAAATATGGAAAATAGTATACAAAGAGCATTAAGTTTTATTATTAACTGTTGGTTGTTAGGATGCGTTGGGTACGATGGTCTGATTTACTTATATTGGGTGCCAAATCGTAAAGTGAACAACAACTTATGTTACATTATCCGGAAGCGACCACATATGTAACAAAGTCCAATATCATATGATGAAACCCCAGAAGTTTTAGATAATTACTTTTATACAAAAGGTAATGAAATTCTTCAAAACTATCGTTTCCATTTAGGAGAACGAAGTTGGGAAGAAAAGCATTCCGATTATTCGTCGCCATTGCATCGATTAGGGGTCGGATGTAATTTTAGAAATCGCTTGAATAGAACGCTCCGAAACAAGTTTGTATCTGCCTGAAGAAATCAGAGAAGTCAAAGCCGTTTATTGAAAAAACAAAAATTTAACATTAATGTACGGAAAATTAACGAAAAAGAAGGAAAAGTGCTATAAAACGGCCATGTGCAGCTAAATGGCATTAGCGAACCAATTAATAAAATTCACAATAGATCGAAAAACTCAGGCAACCCTCAAACCAATAATGCAGCGAGTTGCACAACACAGAGATGTTTTCAATGTGACCACGAAGACCTTATGACAAATAAACATAAATTTAAAAGCACACTATAAAATAATAAATAAAAAATATATCGATAGAGGAAGAAACCTATCTAGTGAAAGAATTGCTGCAAGTTGAATCACCGAAACGTAGAAATAGCCGTGGACGGTTGGTGCACAAATTGAAAGTGAACAATGTTCACATGGACTTTAACCGTTTGAGTACCAAGCAGCGCGTTTGTGCTGTTCAGATTTCATGTCGAGAAAACCCAGACAGTTTTGAAAAAAAACTGTCGAAGAATCCCAAGCAGCGTGATCGCGTTGTTTAAATTTTATTTCAATCGATCGCGCTGTCTGGGATTCTTCGACAGTGTTTTTTCAAAACCGTCTGGAAACGGTTAAGGTCGGCGCGGGAGCCCCAATTGCAATAATCAGCATAAATAATGCAAAATATATTTCAAAAGTGACACGAAAGCCTACACTACTCTACTACAGTTACTGTATGAACCTGTCGTAATTTGTCAGGCATACAGGGGTTACGGTGAGTGGAAATACTCTGACACAAATAAAATTGTATATCATATTCTCTAGAAAATCCATGCTAGGAAGAGAATGGATGCGCCAAGCCAACTTAAATTGGTCCAAATTGCTAAAAAGCAAGCTGAATATAACCGAAGAAGTAAACAGTCTGCAGCGCATAAAAAACATTAGCGATGGAATATTTTTTCGTCAATACCAGGGAAGCACCTAAGTTTTTAAAATCTAAACGGGTTGCATGTGCCATGAAAAACAAACTGAATAATCGAGCAGAAAATTGTGTTTAAAAAAACTGGACCAGTCTGAGGAAGCTACTCATTGTTGCGGAATGGTACGGAATATGTGGCGACTATAAAGTTGGATTAGATGCTTGCTTGGTGGTTAATGAGTATCCCTGTTGCTAACAATAGATAAATTGTTTTGGTCATTAGCTGAAACCTGACGTTTACTTGACGTTAGACATTCACCATGGATTATATCAACCAATTCGCTTGATGTTTGGCATAGCGAATGCAACACCGGACTGACAAAAGTTTATGGAACACCAGTTAGTAGTGTTTCTTAACTATATAAAAATTACTGTTGGCGATAACGACACACATATTAAACGCATCGACGAAGTGTTAAGCAGATTAAATAAGCACAATATGCGGGTAAATATGGAAAAATCAAAATTTCTTTTAATTGGGTACTGTGGGCTTAAAGTGAACAAAAATGGTTAAGTACAAAGTGCAAAGTAAAATCGATGCTATACAACCCATGATAGTAATATGGTTGAGATATCTGTACTGTTCTAATAAAGTATAATGGTCGGTTAGTCAAAGATCTTAGTGATATAACATATCCATTAAATCACTTATTACATAAGAATGCCACATTCCGTTCCGATGAAGAATATGTAAGAGAGTTGAATGAAATTGAAAGATTGATAAACATGGACATCATGTTGACTCATTATGACCCATTGGTTCTGGCTGTAAATAATAGCCCCTTTGACGTAGGATCAACACTTATCCATTTTTTTAGGGACGATTCGAAGAAATCAATCAAGTTTGCGTCCCAAACATTGAATGATTTGAATTTGCTTTGATAAACCAATAAGCCAGATATTCACTTGTTTAGAATGATATCTCCGATTCTTAGATGGAAGTTTAGTATACATACGGCCTGAATTGGCTTATACATAAAAATAGGATTTCGAGTGTGTCGTATACTCGTAGTAGCAAATATGCTGTCTTACAGAAACAACTATCTATCTATGTATTAGGGCGATGCTTCACCTAGCGATTTAAATTTTAGAAAGTCGTGGGGGAGAATATTAAGAAGACATGAACATGAGGAGGAAATGTGATACTTGAGTTTGTGTGATAAACTGTTTGCAACCTTAATTTTACATCACACCATCTTTACACTCAGCTTCACGCATTGGCCTCAACATATAAAAACCTCAGTTTTTGTATCAACAAGTATCAACACTTCAATAAGTATCGTAACCTCTTGTATGAGAAACATATAAGTATAGAACTTCTCTTTCTGACTAGTCTATACTTCTCCCTCTTTTATATTATCATTATTTTGATCAATAACACAAATACTTTCTAAGAAGAGATGTAATATTCAAAAAAGTGAAGAAATAGTGGACCATTAGAAACCATTAGGTTTAAAAAGAGGCTGCGCTTAATTCACAATTTAGAAGAACTCAAGGTCGCCGAACACAGTGCTTTAAAAAGTACTCATTATGCCCTCCTTAGATTATTTTATTAAGAAATGCATTTTTGATGAAAACGTGAATGCGATAACTAGAAGAACCAATTACGCAATATTTATATCCCAAGAATCACTAAAAACACAACGGAGCCCTATTTCGAATGCAACTTTCTTCTCGGAAAGATGATCGTCGTCACCTTACATTAATATAAAAAAAGTTGATGAACACGTATTAAGACAAACGAAAACACAAAATTGATATACATCCATCGGGTAATCCTTTTTTCCGAAAATTTGAAAAACAAATCAAATAAAGTAGAAGTACGTGATTATGCTTAAAGTTTATGAAACACATTGAATTTTTGATTAGTTAATCCGTCATCAATCTTATATATTAACACATCTCCTACCTTACAAAATTTGGAACTTCTTCGATACTTTTATATTTGCCACTCCAAACCAGAAAACGTTTTTCCATATTGTTAGGGCTGTGGTTATTCACTCCCTGCCGCAATGGTTGACTCTGGGAGAACAGCCGCTTAATCATTGTGTTAACCAATCTAGCATTTAATAATTGAGGAAGGAACATGTTCAAAATCGTGCTCTAAATAAAAACCATACAACTTCAAGTAAGTTAATGCTCCTACCAACATTATCAACAAATTTATTTACCCAGTAAAAATTATACAACAACAGTAAATTCTTAAAAAGGCGACCGAAATCTAATATATGGTAATTCATCGATAAAACCAAAAATCGATAACACGATAATTCAATACAATGATGCTGCCAAGAGTCAAAGAAATATTTCTTAGAGTATTTTACGACATAAACTTAAAATGCACAAAATGTTGGCAAATGGACTGTGGTACTTTGAATCTTAATTTTAGCATATCCTTTAGTTTTTTAGTAATTAAATTTAAAATATCTTTGAATTGTTCTCTAATGATTTGCGTGACTCTGCACTGATCAGATGTTTCGTTTAGCTAATCGTGTGATTAGTATTTTTCAATGCTACAGTGCTTCTTGATTTATACAAAAATTACCATCTCCGCAAATTTCAGGTTAACGCACATTTTCTTATTAAATCAGTTAATCAGTTAATATGTTAGTAAATATTTGCAAAAATATTAGGATTTCCTTATTCAAATACCCTTATAATACAGGATGTCGCGAATTAAGTGATATGAAAAAAATATTGTCTCAAGAATACATGACCAAAATTGGTATTGAAAAGGAAAAGGAGGAGTGTTTACTAATAGAAAAAAATCTTTTTGAACAATCTCTCTTACAACATAAGCCAGTAACAGCTGCAGAGCGCCTAGAAAGTAATACACGTACGCTGAATCAAAACTCCACTAGAGAACGAGCGCCCCCACCTAAGGCTTTATCAGAAATGGAGAAAAGAAGGCGTTTGGAAAAAATAAGCAAAAGTGAAATTATCAATGATAAGGAATTGGGTTTCGAATTTACAAAGCTCAGTTTGACTGATTCGCGCTTGACTACTATGATGACTACTGTTAGGTCAAAAAAGAGACGCGACAAAAATCGACAAATTGTTATTGAAGGTCGACGTTTAATATTGGAAGCTTTAGAATGCGGGCTTCGTTTGAAAACGATTTTATTTAGCCAACGCGACCAGTTGGCTGCTATAAAGGAGGAAGTAACCGTATTGCAAAAAGCAAAACAAACTGAGATTTATAAAGTGCCACACCATGATCTAAAAATTTGGTCTACGCTTACTACGCCACCGGGTGTGTTGGCTATATTTGAGAGGCCATGTTCACAACATGTTCGCAAAACACTTTCAAAAGTACCACCACCCCTACCCATTACTGTAGTTTGTGATAATATACGTGACCCAAACAATTTGGGCAGCATTATACGCACATGTGCTGCTTTGCCTTGTCTACAAGTTGTGATTACCATAGGCTGTTGTGATCCATGGGAATCAAAATCTTTAAGAGGTGGTTGTGGTGGCCATTTTAGAATACAAATACACGACGATGTTCATTGGGAAGAAGTTCCGTTAGTGATACCAGCTGAACTCGCAGACAATTGTTGGGTGTTTATAGCAGAGAACAACATAAGTAAATCCGCAGGACTAACAAATGTACTCGACTATACGAATATAGAACAAACGGGGTCTCACAGCGTCGTTATTATTGGTGGTGAAAGCCATGGAGTTAGCACGGAAGCTTACCAGTAAGTAATAATCTCGCCTAATCCCATTGAAAGTAAAGATAAATAACGCGTACCTTGCCGTAACTCAATAATATCAACGAAAAATTTAAAATTATTTTATTAAAACCAGTGTTCATCGCAAGTTGCACATAACGCATATCATTTCTATATTTTGTGAATATTATCCAAAAAGACCTTTTTGTTTTAAAATCAATTGCTTTCCGCTGTCATGGAAAGATCGTTTGGCACCAATAAAAGATAACAGTAATTCAAAGACGTTTTGTAAGTGCGGCTGTCTACAATACTATTATTCCGAAAAAGTGACTTTTTACTCTACGACGTAGTTCCTTACTTTTGTTGTGTGGCTTCCATTGCGATCATTTATAATAAATATTTCGCTCTAAGCATTGAAAAATGATAATCCACTTCATTTCCCCGAGTCCTAGGCAAGGCTGCCTACTCGCTAGTCACCTAGTTGATTAAGTCTTATTCAAAACTAACTTTTTTTCTTTTTTTGTCTTGAGTTAGATTTGCGAGCAATATACTATATTGCATGTCATACGCAATGGCGTTGATTCAGCACGGTTTTCGCTGTCTTGGTCTTAAACAGATTTGAATTTGACGTATTTTGTCAAAGGTTTTAGATTTAAAAGAACATTTTGTAAAAGCTATTCGATAATTCAAATTAAAACAAGTAAGAAAATTATATGCAGTTATAGTCGAATGTTTTATTCACCGCACTTGAAAAACAAGCAAAACAAAATTAAACCTCGATAGTTTCTAAAATTGGATGGACGTGACCGCAGATCAGCAACTCTGCACAGTGAAAGACATGCGAAAATGGGTCGATGACTATTGCACCTCAGAAACACGAAGTTCCTACCGGAAGATCATGTGCAAGTTACCCGACAAAAGGCAAAAAGTAGATAGTGACAAGTAACAAGTATCTTTTAAATGAACTAGAATTTTATTAAAAAACGGAAAGTATTTATTACTACACCTGATACATGGAAATTTTCATTGTTGTGTATGCTCCAGTTTACGAGTAACCATATCATAAAATCTATTGTTTTTCCTTTTGAGAACGTAGACGAACATAGACGAACATGCTTTAGTCAATAAGAATTTTAACACTGATCAAGAAAACACATACTTAGCAGTCTTTGAAGTGTGCTGTCGGATATTGCAAATATTTCGGCGATTTGAGCCGCTCTCCGGTGGTAGCCATAAAAATTTGCAACCGTAATACATAATTTCATATTTGCATATGAACTATTCAAAAAACGAAGCCTCATTTTTTACTTTCAGATTTATGCAGACCGTGGGCAACAGAGGCAGATGTTTACATATACCTGTTGCTGAAGGTATAGATAGTTTAAACGTTGCATCAGCTCTAACTTTAATTCTCTATGAGCTACGTAAGCATGTCTTGCAAATGCAAAACTGCGAAATTTAGCATTATAAAAAGAATCTGCTTGGAAAGAAGAGAAATATTATAATAAAGATTCTTTAGTATTTATTTCATTCTTCATGTTTATGTCATTGGATTATAATTATAAAGTGATCGACAAGTTTGTTTTTTAAAAGATCCAACGTATGCTGAGTAAAAATGACGCTCAAAGAAGATTACGTTCAAAAGCTAAAATAACAGAAATTTAAACTCAAGCTCTAATAATTATATGTATACATATCTACATATATATCTTTTCAAAAGCATTGCAAATGAAACATTGAAATAAAATTGCGAGATAATTAGCGTTTTTATGAAACATTGATTTAACATTTTGAGGCCACCAGAAAACATCAAATGCAATTTTCGCATAATCGACGTTATTACCTGAATTAAAATTAAAGCAGTTTTAACTTTGAGATAAAAACTGACGTTTTTAAATAGGCTACGTATTCATCAATACGTGCTATGGAAGTGTATTTCTTCTGTTTCTTTTTTTCATTTCGTTTATCAAATCAAATCATTGTTGCATCGCAGCTTAGGACAACTGTAGAAAATTCTCATTTTTCAAGTTATTATTTTAGGTGTAATTAGTTAGTTTTCGCTTCACTTTTGCAAACAGCTTTAACAATTCAAAATTTATGTTCTTTTTCGTTTTTTTTGTATGGTGTTTATATAAAAAATGGCTAAAAATTAAAACCGCCCTGCGGAGTTCCAACATCAGTATTGAACGCGTATTGATTTCCATCTACCGAAGGTGCTACACGAGAATCCTCTTCTTCATTGCCAAAATATTGTTCAATAATGTAAAATGATTTATGATAAATATCGCGGTTTTCATGAGACTGTAAATATTCAATCTTATCCAAACCTGTAGAAAAAAGTTAGACCAAAGTAAAAACAGGAGCTTTTAGAAAATAATGTAAAACAAATACCACCACATTCTTCGATAGTCATCGCATATGGATTTGGTCGAGCGGAGAATTTTTCACCAGCCTTTAAAATGTTTTCTAGCGCATTTAAAGCCACCTGAACGATATCAGAATCGACCACTGTTAAAAATTCGCACATACGTGGTATACAACCCACGTGAACCTTTCAAAGTAAGCCATATGCATAAGTAGATTTTAATATAATTGTTGTTAAATTCAATTTACTAACCAAATATCTAATTTGCTCTGCTGTTCCACTGCTCGTAGCATTAGTTATGGCCCAGGCAGCTTCTTTTTTCGTTTTAAAATCGGAAGTTTGCATAATTTTTATTAAAATTGGAAAAATATTTGCATCAATAACAGCTTGAATTTGTTGCCGATTACCCGCCGCAATATTTGAGATCGTCCAACAAGCCTCTTTTTTAATTGTATCCATTGGAGAGGTCAGCAAATTGCTAATGCACGGTAAAGCGTTACAGTTGAGTATAACTTGTGTCTGAACATCATCGCCGGTAACAATATTGCCTACAGCACGTAAGGCAGCGGTTACTACATTATTTTGGGAATGCCTGGTGAGCGAAAATGTTTTTCTAAATTTTCAGCCTTTCGATTTTATACAAAATTCAGTTAAGCTTACATAAGCAACTCTACCAAACGGCGACAAACCCCAGCATCTATTACCGCTTGTATTTTGTCGTTAGGTCCATCTGAGAGGTAGCTTATAGCCCAACAAGTATCACTTAATACATCCGTATCAGTATGATTAAGTAGACGAGCCAATATCGGCAGACCGTGAACAATTTTAGAAAAATCAGCAGACGGATTTTTACCGCGACAAAGATTTGACAAAGTCCATACCGCATTCCGTATCATTGTTAAACTTTCAGTGTTACTCAGGACACTAACCATATATAAAAGATCTTTTTAATCAAATCTAAAATCCAAAATTATGATTAACTTACTGCAGCAGCGGCTTCATTATACCCAGATTTAATAAATGATCTCTACAAGCCGGGGAATCCCCAGCTATGTTACCCAAAGCCCATACAGCTTGCTCTTGCACTTCATCGTGCGGACTGGAAAGTAATTCAATAAATATAGGCACTGCGCCCGCTTCTATGACAATTTTCGTTTGTTGTGATGTACCTGATGCTATATTTGTCAGTGTCCAAGCAGCTTCAAACTAAACAATCAAATAATGTGAAAAAACCGAATCTCCAAAATTTTTATATATTGTATGTGATTTACTTGTAAAGAAGCATTAGAGTTATTTTTCAGAAAGTGCACAAAACGTGGTACGATGCCTTTTTGTATGACTTCTTCAATTGGCGGATTTGGGTCACGAGACAACAGCTTGCGAAATTTTTGCGTAGCTTCCAGTTGAACGTTTTCCATGTCGCTATATAATTGGTCGATCATTTCTTTACTAATTATTGTATTGCTGTCGCTGGAGTTTATCTGGTGACTGTTCGGATACTGTTGATTGGGCATTGTTTGAGATGGTAGACTTGAATTCATATGAAACGGCTGCGGCTGTTGTTGGAGGTGATGTTGATTCATTAAATTTTGTTGCTGAGTTGATAGATTGAACGAATCTGCAGGTTGAGTAATTTCCGTTGGTAACTGTTGCATGTCCGACTCCTAAACAGAAATAACAGAAAAGTTAGGTATATTTAGAGGAATTTCATAAATATTACCTGCATTATGTCATTATCCACGTAATTAGCATTACCACTTGACGAATCAAAAATTACGTTGCGTCTTTTTGTTAATTGTTGCTCCCGTTTCTGTTTCCGTATCTGTATACCCTCTTCCTCGCGACGCCTACGCATTTCGCTTGAGTCCAAGCCTGCATTTTTGTAACGATGCCTGTGTGTGGTAGACATGTCTGCAATGGAAGTTCCTTTAGTTTGTTAGTCCTAGTAAGGGCGTGGTTATTTCAGTGTGCATATATAATTTTAAACTTATTATTACACATGCATACATAAAACACTGATATATATATATATATATATATATAAGCATATATGCATATATGCATATATATATATATATTTA
Source organism: Glossina morsitans morsitans (assembly GCA_001077435.1). Classification (NCBI taxonomy): domain Eukaryota; kingdom Metazoa; phylum Arthropoda; class Insecta; order Diptera; family Glossinidae; genus Glossina; species Glossina morsitans. The sequence goes on from CCAG010002320.1 coordinate 19,570, forward strand.
TGTATATATGTATACATACGTTTATATTGGAGCTATCTAACTCTAAGCAATAAATGGGTTTCTTTCGAATATAAAAATCGGTTGCGAAAGAAACTTTTACTTTTCACCCCTGTCAATTTTTTCTCTTGTGTAGTCAAGCATGCTTAACACACGCACACAAATACGACTGCGAAAGTCTGTTGCTGCACAAGTACACACACTTTTATTGCCGTTACGTATCCTACCCCTGCTATAAAGTTTTACAATTCCACATAATCTGATCGAAATTTGTTACCATTTTCGCTCATTAAGTTTTCAGGGAGTATTAAAAAATATTTATACGCACTCGCCAGCAACGTAGAACATTTGACTTTTTCTATTTAATATTTTTCTTCTTACTTTTGTCAAATAAATTACCTATTTAAATAATTTGTGCTGATGTTTTATTTTCTAATAAAATACATATAGCCAACAGTCAATTTTTTTTACTCTTCAGGGATTATGAATACCTCAAGACAGGGTAGAAAAATAGAGATATGTGCTGCCAAGAGATACCGTCAAAATTCATATCTATAGGCTTACGCTGTTCATTTTCATTTCCCAATTTAACGGTTTAATAATTTAGAAAATGAATGTCTTAGAGATTTTGTAGACACAACAAATAAATTTACGTATTTTATACATTATAAACGAAAACCAAATGATAAATTATAGGAATAGGAATAAAAATAAGACAGAAAAGATGGCGACAGGGTTGCATTTCCTGATACAAGTTTTACATATTCAACAGCTTATAATACATTTTTATTAAATTATGTCCTTTAAGAAAGACTTACAAAATATTTCTAAGCTTGAAGCTTGTGAACAATATAAAATCTTAAAAAAGGAGTTATCTCATTTTAATGAACATCCAACGGCGGAGGCTCGTAAACAAGATATTATAAATCTACTACACGAATATAATGAAATTAAAGACGCCTGTCAAGACGTCCTAGGAGTATTAGCCAATCTGGAACAGCGGACCATAAAAGAAATGCATTTATTACACGGCTTACCTCTTAATGGATAAGCAATAAAAGCTTCAGATTTTGAAGATACATTGACTTTATGTATTTCTCAGGGAATATAAAGTAGCAACAATAACACTTTATAAAAAACTTGAGAAAATTTCTTGCACATTACATAAGAATGAATAAAATAATGGTTTTTTACTTTTTCTGACTTGTTAAGAAAACTAAATTACTATTGAGAAAAACGATAATTAAGTCTTCACAATTGGAAAAGGATATCCAAGTAAATTCGAATCATAACACCGAGGGACCGGCTTGGAAAAAGATCCTGCAACGTTCATTAAATGCTTTGTAGGAGCGTTCCTTAACAATATCTTCAACATTTAATTCGGACTGTAGTACGCGCAGCTAGAAAAGGCATAGATTATAGCTCATTATGAAAGAAAAGTTATTTCAACTAATTACTACCTTCCTCTGTTCGGATTTAAACTTCTTATCTGCTTCAATGTCATTGGGATTAGTATCGCGTTTCTCTCGAAGACTTTTTAATGTTTCAGCTGATACCAAAATACAATTGCGTATGGCCTCCTCACGTTTTTTGTGTCCGGTTTGCAAATGACCATACAAATCACGACAAGTCTTTTCACTATCTACTTGACCCTTAAATGACTCCGTAGGCAAGGAAGTATTTAACGCATAGATTATTTTATCATCGATATCTCGCATCTTCTTTAAAGCCTCCTGTGAAATGTTACGACATTATTTAAGTGCACAGTATTAGTATAATTTCACGACTTACTTGGAAACCCATAAAATCATTGCAAGAAGATATGGACATTATTTAATAAAGAAATTATAAAATTCTACGTCTAGATATAGAATTGCACTTAAATAAAATACGAAAAAATACAAAGAACAGCGGCAAAAATAAATTCTGAAATGTCAAATATTTATTAACGTAACCTCAATATTCACTAAACAAGAAACAGAAGTTAACAAACTGCTTTCAACTAAATTTAATATACCACGAAAATACCGATTATACATCTCGTAAAATCCTCTATTCTACGATATTTCTTATAGACGAATTTAAATTTACCAATTAACGTTCACCTCAAAAAAATGTATGTAAAGGATTACTATTTTTATAACATATATTTAATAATTATCTATATATTAGTAATAGCTTTAGGTGCCTTACAGTAATCAATTCTCATTATAATGAAGATCTTTTAGCCAGTCAAATTTCAAACTGCATGTAAACATTTGGTTTAACTATTTATAATATAAAATTGGTTAAGACAAAATTATATGTGCATGTGTGAATTTTAAACAATTTAGTTGGTAACAGCAGAACCACTGCTAAAAGATTTCATTAATTGATAGCATTCTTTTAATTTACGTTTGTCGCCAACTTTCTCCAAAGTTTTGGCTGCTTCGGCCAGCATACCGGCTCGCTCTCCTGGTGAACAGAGCAAAGCTGATGGCAAATACTTGCAAGCGACATACATAGCAGCAGCTCTTTCGCGCTCGCCATATTCAAAATTGTGATTTCTGTCTTTACTTCCACAAATCAGCGATGAACGGACATGCCGGTAGCGTAAGCTGCGATCTAAAAGTTGTTGAGTTGGACCTGGTGAGGCGCCAGCCATCAAGCGACATACAGCCTCATAGAGATAAATACGCGACTGACAACTCTAAAAAGATGAATTTTTGTTTTTCCTGATCTTTTCAATACAAGTTTCGAACTTCAAATTCAATACTTATGCCCTACACCCAAGAAGAGAAATGTTAAATTTTTATCATTTCGTTTAGAAATATTTTTCAGACATCTCAAGCACCCCAAGCACATATTAAAGTCGAGTCAGCTATATCCCGCCGATCCGTGGATTGTTGTTTATACGTCTTGTACTTCAAAAACTGAAACATTACCGAAATTTAACTTCAACGAATACTTGGTTGAACTGAACAAATCACGTTAAAAATATGGTTGTGCTTCGTCAACAACCTATACTCTATAGCAGATATCGTGTAAATGGACCCAAATGTTATTTAGATCCCCAATTCATATTTAGCTTAGAGCTATCCCAAAACAGTACGTCTACAAGCTGAAAAATCTCTCTGAGTTGGTATGTATCGAAGATTCACACTAAAGGAGACATAAGCTCTTTGCTTTTTTAAATTTCTATTTCAAAGTCACTTTTTTTACTGTCAAGGCTACAAGGATTAAATTGAATTTAAAATGAAATTTTCTTAAATTTGAAGTTTAAAACTTGTGCTATAATTATTTATATAGATATACCGGTATATATTCAACAATGTTGCGTAGAGAATTCAAATCCGCTTGGAATTTTTCCAAAACTTTACCGGGAACTTGATAATAACCATCGTCGTCCAGTGACATATATTCCGATTCCCATACCTCAGTACGAGTCTCCAAAATCCAATCACAAGTAAGCAATTGGAAAAGCTAAGAAATTCGGTTAACGCATTTAAAATACTTCAAAAGTCCAGTATTTTTTATACTACAAATTTATTCGACTTTTGAGTTATTGTACTATGAATGGTCGATTTTTGATATTAACAAAGTTTGCATTGCAGAAGTATTGGCCGACTTCTTCCTTATAACACGGACAATGCGACTACAATGCACCTTTGTAATTATATCTGGTCCAGAAAGAAAATCTGAAACTCAAAATATTGTTGAATAAATTTTAGAATAAAAAAAATTACCAGTTTAATGCCTCTATTTTTAATTATTTTGTTAACCGTTAAGCATTCCTGCAAATAAGCGCTCGATTCATCGCAAATATTCATTATGGCTTGCTTTTGACAACTTTCCAAAACCCGACCGTTATTCCTGAATATAAAAAAAATTTAAATGTTTAAACATAAAAAGGGAAAAATATATCGAGGCATCTATTGATTAAGCAGTCGGTTACCTCATTAGGATCATTTTAGCTTTTATTATGGCGTATAAAGCTTTCGGCAAATGATCGCCTTGATCAGCTAATAGTTTGGGCAGCATCTTAACATTGTCCAAGTGTTTTTCAATCGCGGCGTCTTCACCCATAAACCAATGTACAGCCAATTCCAATACGCTGCACCACCATACAACTATAACATCGTTATTCTCTGTCGACAAGGTGTCACGCAAAAGGGAGGTGTATTTCAAGACGTTGCTAACTATGGTGCCGCTAACTGCAGAAGCGCCAGATTCATTGGTATTGTTTGTAACATTTTTAATTTCAGACCGTTTCGACGAAGATTTAATGTTGCCTGCACCTAAAAGACATTCTATTGCACGCAATAGCAAATGTTCCCGATAATTCTGAGAAACAATCGTATTATTTGTCAACTTTACTTATCACGTAAGGTTGTAAATTGTTTTAAATTCATACCTTAATGACATACGACATAGGATCAGCCGGATTTTTAAGCTGTGCAAACATAGATGAACTATCCTTGCTTTCCTTAGCCGTTTCAACAAAATCAAAATCGTGAGTTATGAAATATCGATAAGCATAAGCGGTAAATAAGCAATGAGTGTTTTTGGCGTGGTCTTGAATTTTGGCATTCTCACTTTTGGCCCGGCTTATAAAATAACGTCCGAAAAATTTCAAATACTTCGGATAGCTTCGTTTTACACGTAAAGCTGATGTAATATATATGTCTGCTAATTCATCGGGTGTTAGGAGATTGGACGCTACCTCTGTCATATTGATTGCATACAAAGCCATAACCAAACCATGGGAATCGTTAATATTCGAAGTTAGATGTAGTTGATTCAAACGATTAAAAATTAAAGCCAATTCTCGGGCTGAAGCTAAGGCCTCTTTACGCTGGTCATCCGTACAAAATAGTCCACCAGCTTTGCGTGACAAAATACGTCCAATCCAAATTCGATGAAAAAATAAACGAATAAACTGCCAAGAAGTTAAGGAAAATGATTCTAAGCGTGTGGCCGGTAAGTTAATGCCAAAAATTTGCAGGCAACGTAAGTATTCAGCGTAAGCTTTTTTAAAATTACCCTGGGTTTAAAAAACATTAAAAATTACTCAAACTGTTATAATATAACTGTAGAAGTACCGTTGCAAAATGAAGTTCCGCTAGTTTTTTATGTCTCCAGTAAGCTTCAGAAGCCTTGGTTTCTGAGCCTAACAAGGGATCTCCGTAAACCAATAATTTAATCATGCAAATCAACATTACCATTAAGTTAATTGTCCATAAAATTAATGACGAAGTAGAAGTGCCCCAAAACATAGAACTAGCACCTAGAAAAAAAAAAAAGATGCAAACATTTGTGCCTCCGAAAGAACTCATACTAATTACTTTTCTCCTCAATAGATAATATGCTTCTGCGCTGTCCAATTAAATCATTCTCATCGTATTCGAAAATGCCTTCTATATTTGGAGAGCGAAGGAAATCTTTAAAGGGATTTACGGCCAAAATAGCAAACATGAATATGCATAAACCCAAACGCGAATGTGTTGCCATTCCCTGCATGGTTTTTGGTAAAATTTCCATCTCATCTTTAACACTTGCAATACTTTGATTACTGCTGTTGCTGCTATTGGAATTGCAACCATCGTATGGAGAGGGTGGTAAAGAAATATCTGAATGCGGCGGTGAAAGAGAATGATCAGACGCATCACTACGCGGCGGGGTCATTAAAGGCTGTTTACCATACATAAGCAATTCTTCAGCCGGAGTGGTCTTGCGTTTCTTACGAATGACAGCAGGTTGCAACAGATCCTGAACTTTGCAACCATCCCGTGACATCAATTCACCCTGCAAACGCTGCACTTCCAATTTTAACTCGTAATTTTGACGTTGCAAATCACGTATTTTTTCAACGGATTTTCGCAACACTGCTGATTTATTGAGTTTAGCAGCCTCACCAACCACTAGATTTTTGAGTTCAGTGATTTTATCGTTGATTGATGTCCGATATCGCCTTTCGATAGCATTATGAGCTGATCGCTTGACTTCCTTAACCTTGGGCGGTGCACGATTAACCAATAATTTATTTTCCGAATTGGTAGATGCTGTAGAACTAGTGGCAGGACTAACTGGCTGCGTCGAAGTGTGTACAGGCTCGAGAACGACCGGTATGTGAGAAGTCAAGATAGCCGTGCCGTTTGCTGTGGCATACATAACTGCGGGATTTGCTTGTATAATTACTTGAGATTGAGCAGAAGCATTTCCGGGATGTTGTTGTGATGATATGGATAAAGGTGTGATAGAGGAACTGTTACACTAACAATACAAACGAAAGATAAAATAGTAAAGAATCTATTCTTTACTTTTGTTCTTACTTAGTTGAAAAAAAAGTTAACATTCGACTTGTGCCGAATCTATAACGCACTTTTGTAAAGATTACAATACTTCGTTTTAAAGTCTTGAACACCATGTCTTGATTATAATTTGAGAGAAAGGTGAATATTACCAATTGCTAGTAATTGTGAGTAGATATATGAATAAATATAGCTTATTTCCAAAATTAAACGTTTGAGAACGATGGGACTCACTGGCGTCTTCAAGAGAAGCAGAATATACGGACAAACAGACATCGCTGAATCTAATGAACTTTTGCAGATCAAACGATCGGCAGGTTAAATGCACTGTTTTTGGTGGATATTAAAAATTTCTTACGCTGATTGTAGCCGGCGCTTGTACAACGGTATGTTGCGTTTGCGATGCTTGTTTTTCATTTTTTCCATTGATGCTGGTGAGCATCGTATTTGTATTCATTACCGGTCCTATTCCTTGAACGGTTAAAACCTGCGGCATTGGTTTCAAGTTCTTTGTGCATTCGCTTTGATTAGGTGTTGTTGTTGCTGTCGTCGTCGATGCAGGAGTTAAAGAACCGTTGTTAATGATTGACGTGTTAACTGTAATCTGTGAATCTTTTTCCAGAGTTTGGTTTGTAGTTAGTGTGTTGGACGCAGTTTGCAGGATAAAACTATTACCACCGATATTTGTTGGCACAGCGGTGGATGTGCTAGTTCCATACAATATTGAGGGTAGTGCAGGTGTTGTCATATCTAATTGATTAATTTGTATCGGTGTTGATTTAGGTGAATTACATTGTAGCATGATATTGCTAGAACTTGAGGCATCCATTTGTTTGGAAGGACGCGGTGAATATTGGGATTGATGCTTATTTAGCTCACTGTGAGTTGTGGTCAGCTTATGGTTCATTAGGTTTGACGATAATGTTGTAGAATGAATGGGACTTGCCACAGGTGGCAAGGGACTAAAGTTAGAAGCCATCATAGGATCAGAAGATATCAGTGGCTTATACGCGGCAGAAGGCATAGAAGATGAATATAGAGTAGTAGCAGATTCTTGTTTGACAAGCTGTTCAAGAGTTAAATTTTCTGGTTTAATAGACTGACCAGCCAAAGAACAATCTATAGAACCCAAAAGATCGTCGGACAATTGAACTTTATCCATGTCGTCCAGAAAGTTTTTTAACATATCTGTAGAAGATAATAACATGAACATAATCAAAGTTGTTAACACCAATTTTCGACCTACTCACCTGGAGATATCATTTCTTTGATTATAGTTAAAGCATCCTCCTCTTTAAATAACTCTAGCGAATCAACCATGCCGTTAGACATGAGATCCATATCGAGTGATTGATCCATGTCCATAATTCCCCTGATGTTACCCAAAATATATTCGCTTCGTCACCAAAAATATATTCGTTTAATATTTCTATTCAAAAGAAATTTTATATGCATAATTACTTATTTTAATTACTTATTTAAACACATTTTTTTCAACGTTTTTTCAGTACACAGATGAAGTGATCTCGCTATTATCAATTTAAACTACGATTTATATCACAAATTAATTGCTTTATACTAAATGCATATTGTTACGAACTAAGAAATATTCAAAACATAAACAGTTGTAGCCTGTATAGATAGATATGCGAAGTATACGATTGAGGGAACGAAGCGATGTAAAGAGTGCTAGTGTAGTAACAACCAATCAACGCTCGCCATTTGATCATACGATGTGACGTCACGTCAAATTAAAAACTAAGCCGTGTATTAAAATTACGAAAATGCAATTCAACTCTTCTCGCTTTAGTAATTCTAAGGCGATTTAAAAACTGCTGAGCCACATTTAAAAATATCTTGCTTATCACAAAAATATGCAATATCTTAATTACCTTTTTACTTTAATGTACGATTTATTTAGTATCATAGTTTTAAGAACAATTTATATAATTTCACATTTTTGCAATCATTTGCTTCGTTTTCTTCTTTTAGCTCTTAGCATGCTCGAGCTTTAGCTCTTACTTTTGACTCTTCAAACTTTGTTCGAACTGAAATTATCTTTTATGTCTAATTAAACGAAATGTAAAAAATGTAATCACAATTGCATGAGTTTTCCTTTTTTTTTTGTCTTCACGAAAGAACCTTTTCACAATATTATCACCATGGTCTCCATATTTTATGTGAAAAGTATTGCCAGTTTTCGCAAATTATCAATTCATAGGGACATTATTACCCTAAAGAAAATGAAATAAATGTTAAGCTTCACATATCATATCATTTATATTTATTTGTATATCGGTTATATTTATATGTATATATATATATATTTAATTAGTTGCAGCTGACAACTTTTTATTGAATTTTTATGGCTGGTGTCGTGTATTATTCGAGCATGACTAGATCCAATCCAACTTGACATATAAATATGACTCCAAAATATATCGTTAGACTCCAAGGGGCAGATCATAGAAAACAAGCAAACGCATATTTTTAAGTTGCCTTTCGTATTTCCGTTTACGGGCTTGGATCATGTCTTAAATGCTAAATAATCATTCAAAAAAAAGAAACATCTATCCTTCCTCTATATATTTAAAGCAAAAAAGACGCAATGAAATTGTTTTCGATTTTGAGCTCTATATTCTTTAATTACTTTAATTTAGTAATACGTGTTTGATTTTGCCGAGTTGATTTGCATTTGAATTCATACAGAAGAGTAAAATCTTCGCATAATGGTGCGTTATTCTGGTTTTCGAATTAATAAATTCTAAGTGGTAAATGCAATGAAAAGACGCGTCAACATACCATTTTATAAGAAAAAACAACAAAACGATCTAAATATAAACAAAAACAAATGGTTTGAGAATTAAAACTAAACAAATCACGATAAATGTAAACAACGATACAAAAAATTAATGTAAAAGAAAATTAAATTTTCGATTGATTACTCAAATAAAGAATAAAAAAAATGAGTTTAAAAGAAGAAAACCGTATTTTAAATTGAAAATAAATAGCTATTTTTTGCTTCTTTTGCATACCTTATCAAATAATATTGAATAGAATTCAAAATTTCAAATCGAATAACATAAAAAAAACTTCAATCAGTAAAAACCAGTTAAAATCAGTTAAATTAGATAAATAAGTTTTAAATTTATAATATATTATCTTTATTTCTTCTCTGTTTTTTGTTTTATTTGCTTGCATACATACAAAACCGTGTGATTGGCGAATTCCCACAAAGTCTTGCAAAAAGTCGGCAGTTTGAAATATCATCCCACAAATATGAAAAACACATGATTGTGTTAAGTCCTAAATGTAAGCTTTCTATTGTGTAAAAAATTTTAAATCATCAGGATATAAAGCAGTGTCTCTTTAAAAAAACGAAAATGTAATAACGTACCACTTTTGTAGCTTCTAACATTATTAAGCCTACATAATTTCTTTTTTGTAAATAAAATGAATAGGAAGACGTTGAGAGAACGGTTTAATCTATCCAGTGTTGCAACTTGCATATAAAATTTCATACTGAATTCCCTAAGTGCGTTTTAAGTTTAATAATGAAAAATAGGGCACTGATTATGTATGTAGTTAACTAAACTCCATTTTCGAGTTTCGCCTCGAACTTTCTCATGATTTGCGTTAGAATGGGTTGTTACAAAGCTAAATTAAAAATAAAATAAATTCCAAATAAAATTGTGCACTTATAAACGGCTGAATCAAAACAAAAGTTTTAAATTTGTGAAAGTTAAGTAAATTAACTCTCTTTTTTTTGCTTTTTAAGCCAATTGTCTAATTAATATTCTTAATTTGCGAAAGCTTGTAATCAATTGTATATTATCAATTCTCCCATAAGTCATCATATATTGTCGCTACCATTGACAAAGCACAAACGAGTAATAAATAATAAACACTCATCCCTCTACCGGATATATTGATCTTATCGCTAACGGACCTAATTCATTTGACTAAACAAAACAAAAAACGGGTAATAAAATGTTAGTATTAAATAATCAAGTAATGTTGAGGAATGTATACACATCAGGCAGAATGGTTCCTTTCGTTATATTATGTTATTTGGCAGTAGAGGAACATCGAAGTTGGGGAAAAAGTAACCTTGTAAGACGTAGAAGGGCACTGCGGGCCTCTTATTTTACCCGCAAATATATAAGTAAATGATTTTATACATTTATCAGTAACATGAATTACAATGTACATATTGTTACATGTAGATTTTTGCAAAGTTTCGCGTGTCAAGATACGGTTTTGAAAACATTTTAGAAAATATTGGCGCACGTGAATTCTTGTGGTTTTCTTGTTCTTATCATGCGTTGTTGTACAACAAAGGATGATTGAAATATTCCTAATATTTGTTGAAGCAATTGGCTTCATAACAAATATGCATTGTAACTTCGTGTTATATTTTTCACAATTCGGTTAAATTATATCAATTATATGCGAATATGGGTGGGCTTCCCCGAGCTATGCATAGAATAAAGATATAATATATTTTTTACGCGATTGAGGTTTAGTTTTTCGAAGTATAATTCGTTTTTTATAATATATTTTTTAATGAATTAAAATGTATAAAGACAAATTAAATTCTTAAGTGAACTCTAACAAGAATTTTTTAATATTATTTATTATACTTTTAAGTTGCTTTTTTAGATCTGGAAGCAATCCGCTATTTTTCCATTTAGTCAACATGTTTTTTACACGAACTTTTTGGGAACGTAACGTTTTTGCGCGTCCACACATATTTTATTTTTAAAGTTTGCGACCGCAGAAAAACTAAGGTAGTAACGTTTTGATTTCCTAGATCAAGGCATGTCTTTTTGACGACAGTGCCGCCGTTTCGCTATAGGTCTGGCAATTGAGCGAATAAATACAGAAGTAAGAACCTGTATAACTTTTTCACTTCAAAAGTTGAATTGAATGTATTGAAATAAAAAATATAAAGAATAAATCCGTTTTAAGATATTCTGTGAAAATTAAAAAATTGACTTTTATTTATATAATATAAAAATAGGATTGATTTGCATTTCATTTCAAAACATTACAAATTTTTATAGGTAAATTCATATGTTAATGTATTATATAAAATAAAGATGAAATGATATGTATTCAACGCTGAAGTCCACAATTCAAAGTTTTCCTAAGAAACCAATATATAAAATTATATGAATTATCTGAAACTATTTCACTTCTTTTCATTTTATTAGAAATTTTACAAAATTTTCTTTTCACCTACGTTTGTGTGATTTTCTTATTGATTGTATCATTGTAAAGACCAACTTTACTCTTTATTTTCCCACTATTAATTCAAAATAAATTCCGAATGACGAAAACCATACATAACTCTTAACCAAATGGCTTTCAAGGTACGGTGTTCAAATGAGAGCTAGTTAACTAAAAGAGACATGATCAGTGCCTAGGTATGTCAAAGTTTAAGAATAATAGTCGAATTAAGTTTTTCTGGCATTTTTGACAAATTTGAAAGTCCCATTTTGTACATTGGTTTCCGTTTCCGTCATCGAATTCTAATAATAAGAACACCGGAAAATATTTTCATTTACAATTTTAATGGTTTTTGATAACCTGAAAAATGGTTCGAATTACGCACATGATACCTATAAAAGTATGGCAAGCATATTTATCATGACTATAACGGAAGTAGCCATTTTAGTTGTAAACAAGGATAGGTACTCACAGACTATGCATGTTGTATTCACTCACTCTAGCGCTAATTACAGTAGCAAAGTGACCGAAATTTATCATGTTTAGCAGGCCATGATTTTTACGTCATTCGAGTAAGATCTGGAAAAGAAACATCAGCATAGCGGAAAAAAAGGATTTGGGAGTGATTTTCTTACCATCCATCACTCAAGAACAAGAACGGAGTAGTTGAAAGAGTCCCAAAAACATCAGACAACATCAATAGACATTTTTTAAAGCTCACAACGAAATCGGTGAAAATACTCTTCAATCTGGTAAAGCGTGATAAACGTAATACTTAAAGCAGAAAAGGCCAAAGAAAGTTTGTAGAAAAATTTCCTCAACTTTCTAAATGGAAGAATTAATAAAGAAAATGGAAGACTCGAAGCTCCAAGAGCAGCAACAGCAATCGCAAGACTCCCCTCAAGGCGATACTGCTCCCGTGAAGCAGCCACCGCCTGTCAAGGAAGTAATTGGTAAGTACAAAAAAATGGTGCATATTTTAGGTTAATACGATGCGGGTTTTCGCGTTTTTATTTTATCTAATTGTTAATTACATGAACACATGCAAAAAAATTTGCAGTAACAATTCCTTTTGGGGAATAGCTGTTTAAGATAGACGAAAATAAAAAGCCCTAAAATAATTGTGCACCGCCATTTTGTGAAATAAAAAATATAATTGGTCATCACCGACTACATATAAAAACTTGGGGTATAATTCATGTATGACGTATCGTGAACATCAAAAACAATAGAATACGTTGTAGACAAAGTCGGAAAAAAATGAGACCGGTGTCTCGACCTCAAAATATCAACATAAACGCATGCAATGACATATATGCTTGCACGAGCAACCAAAAAAAAAACACCGTGTGAGTTTGCATATTTGCAATAATATTCCCCCAACCTTTATTACAGCAAACATTGTGTGTATGCCTGCATTTCAAGTATTCGTGAATCAATTTTATTTCAAATGTTTTATAGCCAGTTAAACCAGCGTCGTACAGTAAATGCGCAATTTCTGAGCAAATTTAATTTGTTTTTAATGCACATTGCACTATGCAATGATTAATAATATACATATCTTGATTTTTATCTGTTATCAGACATTATTTTGTTTCTTATCATTTGCCATTTGTCTCTTCTTTTTTTTTTGTTGTTTTGTAGCTACGAAGGTAACCGGTACCGTTAAATGGTTTAATGTTAAAAGCGGTTATGGTTTCATTAATCGTGACGACACCAAGGAAGATGTATTCGTCCATCAGAGCGCCATTGTCAGGAATAATCCTAAGAAGGCTGTACGTTCTGTTGGTGACGGTGAAGTCGTCGAATTTGATGTAGTCATCGGCGAGAAAGGCAATGAGGCTGCTAATGTTACCGGACCTTCTGGTGAACCGGTACGCGGTAGTCAATTTGCTGCCGACAAGCGTCGCAGTTATCGCCCTTGGGCTAAGAAAAATCGTCGTAAACGGCAACAGCCTGGCGGCGGCAATCAACAGCAGCAGCAACCTCAGGATGGTCACGGACAAATTCAAAACGATGATCAAGGTCACGATGTCGGACAACAACAACAGCAGCCGCAAAGACAGCAACGCAACTTTCGACGTGGCGGTGGCCGTGGTCGCGGCCGACGCTTTAGAAACTACTACCTCCGCAATCAGCCAAGACGTCCTGTCGGTGGTGATGGAGGTATGTCAAGTGGTGATGGTGGCCCCGATCAGAACGCTGACTCCATGCATCGGGGTGGTGATGGTCAAGGACAACCAATGCGACGCGGTGGACCACAACGACGTTTTTTCCGTCGTAATTTCAACAATCGTGGTGGACGTGGTCCGCGTAACAATGATGGTAAGCCAATATCTACATAGACGAATCTCCTATCGTATTACTTTCTTCAACAGTGAATCATTTCTCTTAGGCAACGGTGGGCAAGGTCCTCCTCGTAATAACTCTCGTCGTCCACGACGAAACAGAAAACCTAACAATGGAGGACAACCAAACAACCAACAACATCAACAGGTAAACTAAATCAGCCAATCTATCAAATAGTCAGTCAATCAGCTCCCTCATCTAATTCAGCAAAGCAGTCAAATACAGAATCTTATTTTATAAAGGAAAAGCCTTATAGAACCAGGCTTCATAAAATTGTTGGTTCATTATAATTGTAAAAAAAAAAAAAAAATATTGCGTTAAAAACACATTTATCCATATTTATATTAACATCATTCGTAATAATTGTAATTTGACTGCATTAAACAACGTACGCATTTTCATGTTAATTTGCTTAACTAACAACTACAACAATCATGTTCATCTTGAAAAAATAAAATTCATTAAAAATTTAAAAATCTAACTAAAAGTATTAATCTCGATTTTATCATTACTAATTAAAAGGTTTATAGAAGAAAATAAGAAACAAAGAAGAAAGGATATTCGGCGTAGGCTGAATTAAATTTAATATCCACCACTCGCTTGCTTGATTTTGTTATCTTTTGACAAAAATATTCAGCACCACTTATTTTATCAAAAATATTGGATCGTATTGTAACAGTCGCTCATTTTTTTTATCGTCTGCAGAAATGTTTGCCGTCCATATTTACATTTCATACCTAACATTATGTCTAAAGAATAACAGAAGAGAATAGGAAAGAATGTGCAAAGAATATTATATAGCAAGTGTTGAGGAATATATAAGAGATTTTCAAATTTTTGCCAATTTCTTGCGTGATCTTAAATGTTTAGGATAATTTTAATTTTGATTTTTTAGAGATTTTAGTCGAATGTTTTGATCGGAATTTATACACTAGGAAAAGTCCCCGATAGGTGGTCCCATATGTTATGTGTTATGTTATGTGTATATGGCAAGCTTTATATACGCGCTTGTCGTGGTGGGTATAATAATCGAGACACAATCGAGAGTATACGTAAAAATAATTTACACATAACCTACTAATTAATAAAACAACCTTCAACACATTTCATACAATTACGTTTCAACATACAAAAAGAAAAAGTAAAATCCTTATTCCTCCTTATTTTTTTATGTTTGCCACAATTACGTTCTCGCGGCAGGATGTTGGCCAGGAGTTCCAAAACACCACTACCGAGAGCAACGCTTAAAACATCAATAAAAACAAAATTTAGTGGTGATACAACAAAATACAACAACAAATTTCTTCTTCTCCTTCCCTATAACCAACAAGGCAAGCCAACATCTTTATAAATCACAGTCTCATTTATTTATTCTTATTATCATTTTATTTTAAACAAAAAGAAAAAAGGACTAATTGTCCATAATTGCTAGCATCTTTATAACAGCAATTTTTATACAAAAAACAAAGGCATCTCGCGACATTCTCCTTAAGATCCTTAATGCTACTTCTTTCAAAAGGGTGTGCTTTTAACATCTTGTCTTTTTTTATAATTATATCACAAAAGAAGCTCGAATCAACAAAAAGGATCAACTATTGGCATTTAACACCTGATACTCTCTCTACCGTAAAATGAGTCATATACCTTGTTTTTTTCGAAATTTTGTATCAAAAATATAACATTTATAATAGTAAAAACGTTAAAGAAAGGAAAAAGACATTTGTGCGCAAGGCAAGTAATAGTCCCGTTCTACTGCATTCATTAAGATGTTACAAATTAGAATATCAAAAGAACATTATTTATACATAATTTGTAGATAAAGTCTTTACATGAGATGAATTTCTTTGTTCAACTTTTAAAATATATTAATAAAAAAAACAAAAAGAAAATTAAAAGATGGTTCTCTCCTCTAAAAATGCAAATTTTATTTCTACTATTTAAGAGACATTTATAATTATTTGCACTAGCTAATAAATAACACATGGATTGTATATCTAAACATATAAAGGAATTCCAAGGAGGACGTTAAAAGCATCTTATTCAAAGCAACATCCGTAGCTTCTTTATTTACAAGAACGCCATTTAAAGTATTGCTTTTTGTTCAAGAGATGAGCGATAATTGCAAAGAACTAAGTTTTGCTAGTACAACAAGATGCGTTAATTATTCGTCTACTGTTCCTCTCTTAAAAATATAATAATATAAAAATATAATATATATATATATATAAATATAATATATATAAATATATATAATATAATAATAAAAAAAAAAATATAATATCATTTTGGGAGTCCATGTCATGTTTTGCATAAAAAAAAAAAATGCAAATTTTGATCAACTTTATTTCTTTTTTAAAAGATGTAGATCAGAGGTCGATAGATAGCGCGTATGACTGTTTACTTGATATCGAACGCAAAATGTCATATTTTTACTAGAAAGCGAAATGGGTATCGAACTTCATGTACAAAAGGAAAATAAAGTATCGCTTGAAACCACATTTTTGACAAAATTAATGGACATTGCTTTCCTCAGAAATACCAAAATCTTGGGAAAAATAAAATCAAATTATTATTTTCTCGATGCTTTTACCTGTTGGTACCATAAGTTTTGAAAAGAGATAAATGAATATGGCACCAGCGAAGAAATTTTCGGTAACGACAAAAAGTGTCAAATATGGGATTATTAGAAATTAAATAAGTACTTTGGAAATGGAACCTTGTTTACATGTTTGGTCGATATATTCTCAGGTAGAGCAGAAGGATCGCAATTCAGCTTAAAAAGCTGATAAGCGACGGTCGTTGGGAATGTCAGAAGAAAAACATAAAATGGATAAGGAAAAACACCAAGTGGACAACAAAGGGAGTCACATCACACTTGTAGATGTTACAAAAATCAACTAATAAGAAAAAAGAAATTGACAATTTTAATAAACTATGATATAATCAATTTATTAGAGTTTGCTTTATATGATTTTGATTATTTCCGTCTAAGTGGCAGAGTAGATAAAGCATCTCGACTAAGAACTCATTGGTCGCGGATCTCGAGTGCGGTAGAGAAGTTTTCAATAAAGCCGATAGCCATAGAGCTTTAAGACTTGAAATTTATTTCTGTGATATAATAATATTTTTTCTCTAACACCTTTTTCAAATTTTATACTTTGTTTATTTGCTGTTCTTCGCTTTTTTGCATAGCGATGATATAATAAATATTCTGTTGTAAATGCAACGAAGGAAAACCCAAATTCAATACGAAAGCAATCAAATATCTTCAACCCAAAATGCGATCATATTGTTTATGTATCCCATATCGTACGATAGCTCGATAACGAGAACCGCAAACCGGCCTCAAGTTTGCTTACAGCGTCGTTTTTTTAGCGTTTATTACTAGGTTATTTAGCGATTATGCTTTCTTCTTCTTCAACACAATATTCTCCAAAACATAATCACAAACATCGTAGAGACAAACCGAACATCTTCGCAACTATTCCACTCTGGTAAAAGATATGAAGGCAGCTATGATAAGTGCGATAAAAGAAATGTTTTTATAGTAGAGGTTTCGGAGAAGCAGTTCTAAAAGTCTACCAGATCGAAATTAAAAATTACAGACGATGACCTAAGATGTACAAAAAGTAAGACTAACACCGAGATATATGCACCCTACAAAATATATATTATCTTGATCGATATGTAATTTTTCACCAATTTAACTTTATTCGCTTCACGTATGTATATCGTGTGCTGTTGCCACGCTCACCATCACAACAACTGTAATAGAACATTGGAAATCTTTTTTTATTCAATTTTTTTATTTACTTGAAATATACTCTTAACTGATGGTCTAACCTGAAATTTAGTATAAAATTTACAAACGTTCATATCATCACATGTAATAGAATGAGTATGATTTATCTGCAATCAGCTCCAAAAAAAAAAACAACAAAAATGTATATAAACAAAAAAACAGTAACTTAAAATCTGCCAAACACAATCAAAGTGGGTGAGTGAACCGAGAAGTACGAATAGCCTTAATAAAGAACTTGATTAGTGGCATCGACACTAAAGCGCGTTAAAACTGTTAGTCTCCTTCTCTTTAGCTATAAGCATTTAAATCTTCCGTTGTACGCGGTAGACAGTCGTCGGGTAAGACTTGTAAAATCCTCCCCGTGGACTATATTTTAATTTTCATTGCATATAATTAGTGCAATTCGAGTAGATAGTTTGTATATTTAAGTAGAACTGATTTTTCTACATTGACACCATCAAAGAGAGAGATGTGGTCATTACTCTCCCCGTGTTATTCTGCGCAGTGAGCGTCATCGGTGTTTTGTTCTTGGTAGGCATTTGCTTGACCCCACCTCGATATTTTGCCGAGGCCTTTGTTAAGTACGACACTCTCTACGTATTCATTTTATAATCAAGGCTGCATCGTCTTTTATTAAAAGAAAACATAGCACATAAGGCAAATGACTAGAGTATCTTACTGTACATAGTATGTCGGTAATGAGCATGAGGGGGAAAGGTAGGGAAGGTAGGTAGGATCCTTTAGGAGAACCGGCGTCGATGAGTAAAACTGATTTTCAATTGTGTTCTCGTTACTTTTAGAAGCGAGAAGAATTTTGGTATGTAGGCGCAGCTCGTGAACATTTTTGAGCATCTACTTTTAGATTGTATGCGTGGAATCGATTCAACCGGTTTTGCTTTTAAAACAGTCAAACAAAAAATACAATTTTCAAAATTTATCGATTAAAGTGCTTGAGTAATAATATTTCCGCATGATGATGTATTGAACTTCCTCATATATAACCGACCTTACGAAAAGTAAACCTTTATATAGAAAAACAATCTAATTTTTAACATTTTACAGTGAGAACTGCTGCATAAGTGTTGTCGACCATGAAAATCAACTCTACCAAGTTTGGTTTATGTGCATCTATTTCTTGTACTATACTCCGGATAAGGGTTCTCACGAAAAATAACTCTATGCAAATAGGTTTATTTTTATATTTTGTGATAAAAATTGGTCTATGACGACTATTTTCCAAGCTCCACTCCGAAATATGGGTGTTTATAAAAAGTAAGTCTTTGTAAGGAAACAGTCCAATTTGTAGTACTTTATGACAAATAATAATGAGGATTTTGACAAGAAAATTAATTTTGCTAAATTTACATCAAGCCAATTTTTGGGTCCTTTTCTATATAGGGACTACCATAAAAAAATGGAAAAATAAATGAAGAATTGTTGTAGACGGAGTGGAGTACGATATCTAATAGTCAGTCTTCTCCGACTATGATGTTCTTACTTGCTATGCCGACCGCTGAGGAACGGCAGGTATAGTCTTTCGTCATAGTGTTTGCAACACCCAAAAGGAAGCTTTAAAGACCTTATAGAGTATATATATTCTTGAACAGCATGAAATTCTGAAATGATTAAGTCATTTCTGTCCGTCTATGTGGCTTTGTGATGTGTTATTGCCACTCTGTTGGTCGCAAAATTACTGACTTCAAGTTTGGTAGAAAGAATGGAAGTTTTTGTATGCAAGTGTGTATTACAAATGGGCCAAATTGGTTAGAGCATAACACTGCAGTTAAACGTAAACTGAACGCAACTACGTTTTTCTAAAGAAAAAAATAAGTTTTTAAAAGCAAAACCTTTCTACTTTAGCCAAATAGTATCTTGAACCGCATTCATATAAATTTCGGGTGAAAGTCATTGAATCGGCCATTAACAAAAAGGAAGAAATAATAATAATCTCAGATTTTCAAATATTTCCTTAGCCAGCAGGTGTTATTGAATACACTTTGTTCTCTTGCTGTTGGCTGATAACATACTAATTTCCCCTCAAAATCGCAATTATTTCGGACATGTTTTATGCCGGTTTAATTTCCGCTTGATAACGATTAATTTATTATCGAATT
This sequence comes from Glossina morsitans morsitans, assembly GCA_001077435.1. NCBI lineage: Eukaryota > Metazoa > Arthropoda > Insecta > Diptera > Glossinidae > Glossina > Glossina morsitans. Next base: position 39,354 of record CCAG010002320.1, read on the forward strand.
TGTTTTTTTAAACATAATTTGTGAGCACGCCTTTAAATTTTCAATTCAACTAAATTCGGATGCTCTAATATATGTGCGCATACATTCTATATTGGAGTTATATGTGTACAAATGGAAAATTAAATGAAATATTTTTGCAAAGTTCCTTGGTCATACATCTTTTTAACATCGGTGCCGCCTCCAATAAAGTTACCATTAATAAAACATCGAGGCACCTAAAAAACATCAAATATTTGAAATTAATATTATAAAACTAATTTATACGGAAAGTATGGTAAGAGGTATTCCCCAAATATTCAATATTAGTCATTCCTAATGCTTTCTTATTTCTAATATTAGGTGGGTACACAGCCATTATTCAGGAAATAGTTTCTTTACTCAAAAGATTGTGGAAAATTTTTACTCTGTTTGAACAATTGTAGGCTTAGTTGACAAAACCAGCAAATCACTTTACAAAAGCGGCTTACGTAAATTTGGAAATTAAATGCTTCAATTGCTTTATTCCTTCTGGAAGACTCTTCGATAGCCGTATTCCATGGGTAAAAATATTTATCAGCTACAATATTTTAATTTTTTATAAATAGTCGGAAATAATGGGATTTTATTATTTAGCTGTGCAAGAATTATTCACGAAGGCAGCACAATGGACAAAATTAAATAAAACCACCTTATGAAAATTTCCACTGTTCAAATGTATATCCAAACCGTTTATATGATGTCATGCATCAAATATTGTTATTACTTTAGCATTGATTTAGACAAAACGCGAACAAAAACTAATGATATTTACCGTTCTACTGCCAGTTATTTCTCCTAAAATAGATTGAATCTCGTCTCCGTCATCACGTTGATCCAATTCAATTACGTGAATAGCAATATCAAGTTTTCTAAATTGCTGTTAAAAGATTAAAAACTGGACTTTTCTAACTTTTATATCGATATTACTTACTTCTTTGGCCATAGTGCAGAAAGGACAATAAGTTTTGGAAAATATTACAACTTTATGATTTTGCAAAGCACTTTTTACCATTTCAGCCTGAGGCGAACTCATATTAACTGTGTCTGCTGGTTTTGGCAGTTGAGAAATAACTGAACCCATGTGTATAATAATAAAAATCGTTGTTGCCAAAGAGAATAACAAAACGTTTTTCGATTCCCCTTCGTTTGTATATGTCCCTTAAGGTAATGGAATAAGAAAGAGTCTTCTTCAATGATATAGTGCGGTTTTTTCAAATATAAATAAGGCACTTCTGTCTTCCTTGCAAATATTAAATAGTGCAAATAAATTGAAATTATTGAAAAACTTTTTAACGATTAGCAATATAAGTTAAAGAAATATATATACGTTTCAAAAATAAATCAGCTGAAATCGTAATTGTTTTCTTTGGTTTGTGTCAAAATCAGAGATGATATAAAAGCATTTTAAATTCCAATAACATTTCTAATTAAATTGAACAGTTTCGCTTATTAATACAAATTTGCGACTGCACTACAAAAATGTGCATTATGTAAGAGTTTGTTGACTTTTTTTGCGTTCACTTTATCTTAAAATTGTTGTGCGTTTTTGAACAAGACTTAATTTTGCGCAATTTCAATTCGTTTTGGCACTTCGTTTTCCTGTTATATCGTTTTGAAACTACGGGATTTAAGTAATTCCGTTTTAAATATGAATGATAACAGTTTTGAGGATTCGTGAAGAAAAATTCGAATTATTTGTCTCATGGCCTAACCTAATTGATTTCTGGACTGGTGAGACTAACATGGAAATTTTGCAGATTTAAGAACAAACGCGGGCAACGTCCATTTGGAAACTCGCATAAATTAAAAAAAAAAGCACATCAATCAGAAAATTATTTAAAAGTAATTCCTGCTTACCATATATTAGGCTTTTTACCGTACCTCAAATTATACCTTAGATCCTGTAAATTGGACGCTCTAAACAAAGAGGTATTTGATAATTATACGACAAACGCGAGAGGCCTAAGATTTCTGGATTAAGATAGATATTGTGTAATTTTATCATTAAAAGCTGTAAATATTTTGGAATATTGTGTTATCGTTTTATTTTTAATAAAGTCATAACATTGCTAATATAAATAGAAATCAGTAAATTATCTTCTTTTTCCGTAATATTGTTTGCAGCTGCAATTATAAAAAAAGGTAGTATGTGTCAGCTGATGCATTTTTTTAGGAAATTTCTGTGGCTACGAAATAATGCGCCACTGCGCAATATATATAGAGCGTTTTCCAATGAATTTACGAAAATATACGACGCAAGTTTGCGAAGTCAATAGCTAAAAAACGCTTCAAATAAAGTGTTAAAAGCACTAAGTTCACATTACTAATTTAGTAAGTTTTAATGTGAATCGAAGTATTTGAAGTTTTCTATTATTATTTTAATGTTTTAAGTTAGTGATAAAATTTAACCGTAAATGTATGTTGACAGTGTTATCTTTATATATGTATATATAAAAGTGACAGAGTATAACATTTAAAATTAAGAGCAAACTTTGAATAATATTAAGGTGAGTAATGAAAAAGTCTTCAAATGAAATAAGAAAAAATATGTCAAGTTGGAAAGAAAAAGAAAAAAAAAAAGCTTGTGTAAGTGTTTGTGCGAAATCAGCAATAAAGAACGTTTTTCTGCCGCCAAGCTGTACTTTTTTTCCGAGGTGAATCAAAATAATAAAATTTTATTTTTTCGCGTTTCTTTTTTGCATAAATTAGAATTTTTATTAATAATTGAGCGACATTGTTGAATAAAATGAGCAGCACCGATGGAAATAATGCAACGGGTGGCGGGGGAACACCTGGTCCAGGCAATGTTGGTAATAGCAATATCACTACTGCAACGGGAGGTAAGTTTTTGTTTCTATAGCTTCAATTAGTATTTGCTAGACTGTATATAAATAGTTATAGATGTATGGATGTGTATAAATATATGTGTATAAATATATAAATGAGCATATATGTACGTATTGAAATATCTATATATATGTACTTTTGTGTTATGTATATATATTGTACTGTCTGTATACGTGTGTGCATATTTGTTTGTTTTCTATTTGCATATTCCTTACCTTTCTCTATCACATTTCATTGTATTTATGACAGCGCTGATTTTTATGTATTTGTTTTCGACGAATTTATGTGCTCCATATCGAATTAGTCAATGTACGAATTGTAACTTCATTGGATTGGATATATCTACATTATTTTCAATATCGTTATATATTTTCCAAGAATAGAAAACAAAGACATGAAGTGTGAAAAGTACTTTTTTTATTTTCGTTAAATGTATGCTTTTTATTTCCACAGAACCTTTGAAAATTATTAAAACTCAATTAATATCCCATCCACATCCAGCAACTCTGCAACAACATCAACACTCACCTATACATTTACCTACTACAACTACTCCAACACTAGTACCAACACCACCCATATATACAACATCCAACAATTCACAATTTGCACCACCACCCATACAGTTAAAAAATCCTACAAATGTAACGAATTTGTTTGCTTTAAATCCAGTTGCAGCCAAAATAACACATATCAAAACAACCACAATTGATGCAGTAGCAGCTGCAGCCGTCTCAAATGTGGCTAGCGGTATTTCTTTAAGTAGTTTGACACCAGCGGCAGCAAGTGGTGCAGGTACTTTAGTGACAAGTGGTGGCGTAACTGCAATGAGTGCTATTAAAGTTGGTGGCAGTGGTGCAAGCGGCACACCTATTGCTTTAAATACATCACAAGCTGCTAATACAGCAGCAGCTACTTCAATACGTGCTATAGGAACTGGTGGTCAATCTACTCAAGTTAGGGTGGTTATGGGGAATCTAATGCCTTCTATGATTAAACAATTAGAAAGTGCTGGTCCAGGCCGAGCCCAAATAACCGCTTTTCCAACAGCACCGGCACGTTCGGTGTCAAATACATCAATTACGGTAACTAGGCCAGCCACACAGGCCGCCTATTTGCCAAGAGCTAACGTTACTGCAGCTTCCATGACTGGTGTGGGTGTGGGGGTTGGTGTTCCTACGGGTCAACGCCTTGTTACTCCTATAAGGACGACACCGACATCAGTAACTGCCACGGGTATTGCAGGTGCTACTGTAACTGGTATAACAGCGGCAGGAAATTTTGTCCGTGGAACTACCGTCAGTCGTAACAGCACCTCACCTGCAGCCACAGTTATATCTCCAGCGACTAGTACTACGTGGATGGCTGCAAATCCTGCCGGTCAAGTGCAACTCATACGTGCCATTCCACATCAGTCACGACAACGGAGCAGTGGCTCCGTAGTAGCTGTTACTGGGACTGTGGTTACAACGACTGGATCTACAATGCAGTCTGCAACTACAGTTGTATCTGGACAGCAACAAACCCCAACATCTAAAGGACAACCATGTGAGTATTATGAGCAAGGGGTCGAAATTATTTAATGTATTGGATATATCTCTTTCAGCCACGATTCAAGCGGTTTCGTCTGCTTCTCATAGCCAACAACAACAGCAAACTTACGTAGCCACAATTTTACCGCCGCGTCCACATCAGGCCACGTTGGTGTACTCACCGAATGTGGCTACATCGCAACCCCTGGCGCAAACACAGTTCAACACAACATCAGTGGCAACTACAGGACCACGATTTGCCGTAGCTACCCCCTTAACAGCTACGGCAGGCGCTGGAGCAGCCCCTCGTCAAATTAGGCCAATACCATTGGGAAAGTCGTTTTCAACAGCAAAACTTAACACCACAAATATTAGTATTCGAACACCAAATTTGCCGCAACTTACTCCAACTATAACATCGAGTGTTTCTAATGTGTCAACTGTATCAAGTTCCGTAGCTTCAAATCCAACACGCAATACAACAGCAACTGGCGTCGGTGGTCCTACTTCCAATGTTATGTCATCTACCAATCTCCCAGCAACGCGCATAATTCAGCTGCAACAACAACCGGGTGGAACTGCACAACTCTGTTCCACAGGGCGTTTGGCTGCTAATGTGGTCTTGCAACCAATTATAGTGAACACCTCAGGAGGCGGAAAGTTCGGTAAGTGGCAACTGTCATGATTGTTACGAAATTTCGAAATTAATTTATTAGTTAGCATATAGTATATTGTATATAGCGCAGTATTATGTGACCGTGTTTTATTTAGAATTGTAATTTTTTTGTGTTTCAATGATAATTTCAAATTGCGGCGATATTAAAAAAAAAAAAAAAAGAATAACAAATAAATAAATTTCTTAAATAATAAGAACAAGTTAAACAACTATTATCGCCTTATACCTACCCTATTACCTTGGCCGTACTCTACTCGCGTACGCAGCTTAAACAAAGGAAGCCTTCAATAGCCTTCAGGTGAGAAAATTTAATTTCATTCATTTATCCGCTCATTTTTAAAGACTAATTCATCTAATGTATCTCCTACCGTCTCAATCGGGTTCATTATGTAGTCGACTACGAATAAAGACCCCATATTTCTACCAAGTCAATGCTTTGCAAATACATAATATTGACATAGAGCAGGTTTTTTTATAATTTATTCGACGAATTTTTAGGCAGGGGTAAGTGATCGAAGTACTTTAAAAAATTTGCCCTTTATTCACGATTACTTTTAGTCTAGTACAATTTGTAGCAGTACGCGGTTTCAGCTTAGAATGCAAACAATTTGAATAATTAGAGACCATCATAACGTTATCATGTGAACGCAAGTCCAAGTGTGTATGTTAAAATAAAAAATAAATAAATAAAAATTAAAAAGGAAGTAGCATTCAACATAAGTTAATGTGCATGTATGTCCACCTAGTAGATGAATCACGCAAATTTAAAGCCAAGTGAAATGAACGGTCAACGGTTAGAGAAGCGTTAAAGCGTTTCTTAGTTTCGTAACATTCTTATATATACTTATGTGCGTATATATGTACACATCAGTGGCGATGTAAGGGGTTGGTAACAAAGTAAATAAAAAAAATAGTTCAACAATTTATTATAATTAATTTAATTAATTTGGTTGATATCTGTATTACTAGGATATATAAAACTGTATTTTTCTCACAAGGTATACGTCCACCAGTGACTATGGCAACTAAAGTTCAGCCTTCTTTGACGATAACTCAACTGGGAATTGGGAAATTACCTTCCTCTGGTTCATCGAGTGCGATCGTTGGGGGTAGTTCTTTGGGGCAACCGTCAAATGTATGTAGCACTGGCAATAGCCCATCTCCATCTGTTTCAACGACAAGTATAACAGCTACAAATATATCCGCTAATACAACAACACAATTAGTTAATGTTTCCCAAGGTGGTAGTGCCCAATTATTGACCACTCAAAATATTGTCAGTTCGGCGACGGGAGGCAGTTCAAGTGGAGGAGCTACAGTAGTGCCATTGGCCATCGGTACACGTGGGGCCAGCGGTAGTAATATAATTACGGGCACTATGACGCCGATTAAAAACCCTGGATCGATTACGGTGGGTAAAGTAATGACACAAGCCCAGTTGACATCACCTTTGGAAAATAGCGCAACAGTTTCGGGTGCAGCTGGCCCCTCAGGCAATGTTTATATACATCATGCTCCCGTTCCGCAACGACCGCTTAGCGCCAGCAGTTCGGGTAGCAGTGGTGGTATATCAACGTCAAACACATCTATTTCGATGTCGTCTAATACAAGTGCTGCTAACGTTCTCACCTCCACAGGTACTGTTACATCCGGCACATTCCTACAGCCGGGAAGTACTATCTACTACGAGTCAGTGCCAGCCAATTCAGTACAAGTGTCCACGGGTGTTTTGTCTTTAACCACGACCACTGTAACGAATAGTACAATATCACAAAACCAAATAGTGAGTTCTACAGCTAATCTCTCAATATCTTCGCTACCATTTGTAACTCATACTGGTGGCAATACATCAACAGCCACGTTCACAGTCGTTCCATCAGGTGGTGGTCGCACAATCGGTCAGGTGCAAATACCGGTGTGCAATGCAGCAGCACATTTGCAGGCTTTGCCTGTGCGCTTCAGCCAACTACCCGCTGGGAATTTAGCTGCAGCCGCTGCTGATGCTGTAGCAGTATCGCAAACTACACCACAGGTAATACAGCAAACATCTGCATGTAGCGCGGAGACTTCACTCATTATACCTACTGCACAGCAAACAAACGTATCATCTGGAAATAACGTAGTGGGGATGAATAGCAATCAACAAACGCAGCATATGCTTATACCCCTACAAACTTCTATAAAAATGACTGCAGGTAACGGTTCTACTGGCACCGCCGTAGTTTCTAATTTTCTCCGTAAACGCGACATCGATGGTTCTCCTATACTGGCCGCAAAGAATCTGGGTCCCACACTTATATCGATGGGATCTTCCAGTGGCATCATGGCTGCAAGTTCTTCATCAAATTCGTCAATAAATAATTCATATAGTCTTACCTCAGTAACCACATCCAACACTCCTGTTGTATTGTGTACCGAAACTTTGAGTAAAAAAGACAAGTCGGCGAATAGTGTAACACTTTGCAGTGTAACTTCCAATACAAGTGGCATACTTGCACCCACCAGAAATTCTCGTACCGACTCACCAGCTTCATCTGATGGATCTACTACAGTTTCAGCCAACTCGTCCCCCGGTGTTGATCAACAAATGCAAGATGGTAATATGGTTATCAATCGCATGATCAGCGGTTCCAATATGGAAACTCACTTCAATCCCATTAACGAGGTAAGTGCCATTAGAACAAGTTATAACTTTTTCACTTTTTTGATTCCGATATTTAAAGCTTTACCCCAGTCATCATTCTGTGGCCCAACAGCATACAACGTCTGGCACACCCGTTAATTCACGGAACTTAACCAGTGTGGATCATCCTAATATAAAACACACCGTTTTAAATTCCAATACGCAACAGCAGAGGCTTAACGGAGGTCCTATCGAATGTCCGCCACGTAAAAAATCTAGAAAGTCAACGTAAGTTGTTTAACTGATATTTTAAAACTTCTTAATGATTTAAAGGTTTTTCCACAGAAATGATAGTCAGCCTTCAATACAAAATCAAGCTGCTCTCAGCTTACCACCACTTTTGTCAAATAATCCCAGTGTATCAGCGAACGCTAACAATAACGTAGTAATCGAATCGACAGTGTGTTTGGCAGGGACCACTCCAACAGCTATGGTAGGCAATTGCACGCCTAGTTCAGTCAGCATTGGGCGTGAAGGTAATGTACAGCACACTTCTAGTTTGTTTCATTGTAAAATTTCTTCTGTATTTTATAGTTATCAATGGCAAAGAGAATACAAAGCCGGTCGAATATGTTTTAAAACGTCCACGCAACCTGACGTTATTGAGTGTAAATTAAATTTGTCCTTATCGTTACTATAAAGATTGATTTTTATTTTTTTTTTCTGTCGTTATGTTTTTTAGACTTATAAACAAAATTGGAAATCAGCGTATAACCATTTTCAACGCTATTCGGATGTAAAGCCTCGAGAAGAACGAAAGCCGACCATTATGGATTTAGCAAAACAAAACAATGTATTGGGCAAAATAAATGGCTGGAAAATTTATCATCTTCGTTCACAAATGGAAGATTTGGTTAGTATTATATCACTGAAAATTTTGCTTTGCGTATTCTAAAGATTAATGATTAATATCGGAGGAAGGATTTGTCAATACATTTAGGTGACGCTATTCGGTGAATCTTATTTTCTTTCACAAATTTAAATTGAAATCTTTCCGGTTCGTAATAGCGCGTATGAAATTCTTCGACTTCGGAAGCGCCAGTAAAGAATCAAAGATTACTTATATATTTTTATATTATTAAATACGCAAGATGTAAGAGTAGATGTTCTAAAGTTGGCTGTGATGCCACGTCACCACCAAAAAGTTTATGGAAGGGTGAAGTTTCTCATATATATGTTATTACAATAGTTTTGATTCTTCATATAAGTTAAGTCACTTTGCAGTCAATATGTTGTGAAAATCCGAAACAATAAACATCGATTCAGTTTTCGTCTCCAAGATTTACCTTCTTCATAATCATTCAATGTAAAGATACTTTCAACTGGGTCATAGATAGTTCCATATTTAAAGATGCGGCGTTAATGGATTTTCGAGGCATTATTTCTTTTTGTGCAAATCTGGTTGGTGGCTGTGTTAAATCCACTCTGAAGATTGCATACAGCCTTTTCTCTATACTTTTAAACCTTATGTTAACTGTTCCATCAAATTATAAACTCATTAATGATGCCTTTATTAACTTAGTGCGAAAATGAAGCATTGGGTTATGATAAGCTATCTACAATGCTTAAGCAAATGGAATCGCATGGCATTAACAACGAAATCGAACGTATTAGCGATCTAGTAAAGGTAAGTTATTTGAATTGAATCGTTTATTTTTATCAATATTATATTGTATTGTATTATATATTGTAATTTTATATTTTTAGGGTAATATGCAACGCAGTAAAATCATTGTGGATGGTGTTAATGAGGCACAAAATCAAATTATGAAAATTTTCGATCACAAATCTCACATTTCGGACATTATTAATCGATGCGCTTCGAAAAGGAACTTCAAAAAGCGCGAAAAACCTTAAGCGACTTTTCATTCACATATTTTTGTTAACACCTATTCTGTCTGCTTTGAATATGGTCAATGCGAAATGTAATCAACCAATATTTTACAACTATGTACACCTACTCCGTAGGATAGTTATTAAAAGAGTAACTTTTTTTTGTTTAGCTTGAAAATATTTCATTGTACATGTTATTTATTATATTTTAGATGTAAATGTTTTTGTGGCATTAATTTGAAATTAAAAAACAAATATTTTTATAAAATAACAAAAAACAAAGAGTGCGTATATGTCACGCCCTAAATTTTTTGAAATATCTAATCGTTTATGCTATATCTACAATGTACAGATGGAAGATCATTAGAAAGAGTTTTTCGAAAACACTTTTATAAAGTATAGATTATCCACTAGTAGAAGTAGCCAAACGCGGCGCGTTTTCATCGGCAGATGAAAATCTTACCATCTCAAAAATTGACGTTGGCTCTTATTAGCTGAAAATTGCCACAATCTGTCCACCAACTTATGATTGACAATGACATAAAATTTGACACAAATACCTCTCGCAATCATCTAAAAGTTGCGCGCAAAAAATTAGACAACTGTAGCGCTATTGATAATTTACATATATCAGATTTTGAATATCGAAGAATTGTCTTTTGTTTTTTCTTTTAGAAAATGGGTAAGAGTGCTGAAATCGGTATAGGCTAAAATTCGTTTTCGCTAATTAAGACTGCAAGATTCTAGGCAAAAGGTTAACACGTTGACGCGCACTTTAAAATCACTGAGTGCTTGCTTCTTTTTGTTCTATAATAGTAAGAATATAGGACTGCTATAGACATCTTTTGCATCTACAAGTACACACAATAGCCGTATACAGTTGTCATTTGCGTCAACGGATTAAGTATTAATATTAAAAGGTCTTCTTGAAATTAAAATGTTTTAAGATTTTGTTAGAACGATAAATATAGTCTTAAATTTCTTCTTGTTGGCATATGCAGGGCATGATCCGAAAGTCAAACGAACCCATTAATTTTATATATAATTTTCAATTTTTCCAATAAGAAGATTCAGCAATCTATACTTGATGAATTATTCAGAATTCTTGTAAGAATATTGTTTTAAAATTTTCGTATTAACTCAATAGCTTTTTAGCAACATACAATCTTTGCCTTACTTTAGGTTGAAATGTGGGCGTATATTATGCTTGGATTAATTCTCAAAGTTTAATATGTTGTTTCATTTCCCTTTTTCCAAAATTCGAACATGTATTCATACATATTCAATGTCTGTTCTCTCAATAAAACATCGTCAACATGCGTTTCGCAAATTTTGAAACGTGTATCTTAAATTAAATGGAAGTAAGACCCGCGAAACATTTTATATCAGGAGCTTAGGTCAAAGGAAATTATAAGTGGGATTCATCGAGTGTACCATATGAAGTAGAATATAGGAAAAGATTCATATATTGTTGGAAAATAGTCGTGTGTCCGCAGCAAAAGAAAAGTTTGAAAACTAAGAGATGCAAGGGCTATTGGGAAAACATCTGGACAACATTTTTTTGTAGAATGAACATAAGTAAAAAATTGAGAAAGATAATGCTATAGGATTGCAAGCCGCGACGCTGATGCTGGTCGTTGTGTGAAACATTGCTCAAAAGATATTACAACACGTGTTTTTTTTTTGTTTCGCATAATTCGTGCGGAGGAATCGATATGTGACTATAAGTCGAGACGCATTTATGTCAACGTCAAGAATTAAAACGAACATTCGTATCTTCATGGCGATACTGTGTATTGGGTAGAAACGGACAATTTGGAGAATCTGCCGAAAACAACGTGCGGTAGAAACAATAATCATACCGAGAAAACCTTACGGTATGCTTTATGACAATGTAAGCTGATTTTCCAACGTGAGTGCGCTGGCCAAATGAAAAGATAAAGGAGGAGCATAAAGAAAAGGAATACGGCACTCTATTGTTTGTAAACTTGGACACAAAAGCTGCAATTGTTTTGTTTCAGTAATTAGTTTTATTAGTATAATTTTTTTAAATCATTGCTCGAACCGAGTTAATAATAATATAGTTTTGACGAATGTTTAAATTCTGTTTATAAAACTGTCCCAAACTTTCTGCTACTGAATGCTGGCTTCAAGTACGAGTGTAAAATAAAAAAATAACTATCGGAGAAAGGTTAATATAGCCTAGTAATTTAAAGTTTTTACTTAGAGCTTTAAGTAAATTCCTGCATCGTCTTATTTAGAAGTAGCAGGGGATTCTTCTTCTCACATGGGTGGTGGAGGTACAGGTAACACACTCATGGGAGGTGGAGGTGGCACTCCATTAAACATATGATGAGGTCTTGGCGGCCCTGGTATAGAGAAACCCCCAGGTGGGCCTAGTGCCCGATGCAATTGTGGCGGTGGAGGTGGGATAATTTTAGGTTCCAACTTAAAGGAGAATTGTAAGAAAAATTGCTTCGTGTCCCGATTCCAGTGTGTCCAAAATTTTCCTTCGGTTTTTTCTACTTCTCTTGAAGGTACCTTGAAGCCAATAGTCTCATATGGTTCTGCAGCAAATAAGAGGTATTGCCATTTTCGATCAGGAGGCTCAATTTTTTGTTCATAAGCAGACATGAAGCGGTGCCGCGGTATAACACCTTCAGTAATTTCCGGATAATCTATTTGGAATAATAATGATTGCTGCCCATTACTTGGGTCACGTTGTTTGGTGACTCGATAACCAGGGCGACCTATTTTGACGAACTTTTTAGGTTCCACCCGAGGCTTTTCGGGAGCCATCATTGAAGGAGCCTCCTTTGCTTCTTTAGCTGCCCGTCTGGCCAAGTTCTCTTGATGTTTTTTACCTTGGGTGTGGGCCAAATAACTGCCTTCATTATTGTGCAAAGTCAAACATAATTTACACTCATAAGAACCCAAATGATTTTTCATAAAATACGGATCTTTGTTCAGATCAATTGTTTCCAAAGCTAATTGTCTCAAGCGTTCCTTACGGTCGCGGTTTGTTTCCGACCAAGAAGCGACACCGCCGCTGCCGGTTTTGCCACCAGCGCGGTTTTGAAAATCCATTTCGATTAAATGGTCTACAAAATCAATTGATAAGAAATTGTTAACTATGAAAGCAAACAAATACTATAAATATGAATTACCAGTTTTCTATTAATCAAAAGTCCAAAATTAGCAGCACCACGAAATGTTTTGGCGTGTGAAATTATTGCCAGATTTTCCATAATTAGGCTTTACAAAGCTTAAAAAAAAAAATGCAACCACTCTGTGCAAACAGTTAATTTTATTAAATAAATAATATGTCGATTATTTTAGGGACGTAGGAAGGATATTTTCGTACACAAAAATCTAGTACTCATATATTAAAACCGGAGCATTTAGATATCCAAATGAGTTGTTTTTGCTTACGAGAGTATAATTCCATGAAATCAAAAAAAAAAAAATAAAAACCCCAGATCTAGATATTAGTGTTTTTTCTTATAATGACTAAATCTTGTAAAAACAATATTTCTTAAATTATGTTTATGTTGGTTACAATATTTGGATGCTGATGGATGTTCAAGATACATGATAAATCGTCCGTTGTAAATAAAAATTAAAATAGCTTATTGTTTCATTTCTTTTAAACGAAATTGAAATTTTTTTCGCTTTGCCTTGATTCTGATAATGATTTTACGGAGCAAACAAAGCAATGCTTATGATAATATGAAACAGGGCATTTCTGAAATTATTGTGCAATTTTTTTTTGGATATCTTTTGCTTAATTTCATAAGTCTGTGAATAAGATCACTTGTGCTTTATACCGATTCCATACTATATGGTGCAAACTTTGCCTATAATAGCTGCGTTTTCCAGTTGAAGATTTATTTGAAATTTATTGTTATTCGGTAGATTATAAGTTTGACACTTGTTTCTTGACTACTACGTCTTTGTATAAATCTTTTTAAGGAGCCTAATATTGAAGCATATATAAGCATTCAAATAAGTATTTCATATCGTATCATAATTACAAATTGTGTTCTCTCATACTTAAAATCTGAAAACTTTTCCGTTCGTAAAAATTGGCAACTCTGTTTGAAAAGAAATATTTTCTGGATAGTATTTTTTTTTGTTTTACGGTTTACACAAAGTAATATTGCAAAATTTATTAATTAAAAATAATAATAACACTAATAATGAGTTTATTGGAGAAATTAAAAGATCAAGGCTGGTGAGTAGTCAAAGCTCGGCTAAACAAGGACCGTACATAATAAGTAAAATTTTCTATAGGTACTTGACCGAAGAGGGCTTGAAGAAATTAATCACCGAATTGCAAACTGAAGATATTGCAAAACTAGTTGCAGAAGCAAAAAATGTAAGTTACTTTACAATATACATTTTAAGAAAACCCACTAAATAAGTAATTCGTTTTTGAATAATTTAAGTGGGATTTAAAGGAGGTGGGTGGTGGAGCTCTGCCAAACAAACTGGATAACAATGGCATGATTACCGGACGCATTGTTTTGCAAATACAACGAGTACGTAACGTTTCTGCTCCGAAGGCTAACGAGGAATCAACGGTTGCTCCAAGATTGCTGCAATGTGAACTTACGGATGGTATTCAAATTCTGCAAGCTATTGAGTTAGAACATTTGCCCTTTTTACACCTTAATACACCACCCGGTACAAAATTGTTCTTTAAAGCCGAAAAAATACAAATCATGCAGGGTTTTCTAGTATTGAAACCTGATGAAGTACAGGATTTAGGAGGAAACGTTGAACACTTAGTGGAGAAATGGGATTTGGCTCGACAAATGCAAAAATATGCACGCAGTGGTATGAGAATTAATGCCGGATCAGGTGGTCCACCACCATGGATTGCGTTTGGCAAACGATTGGATACTCATAAAGAGGCTCTAACGCAAGATCGAAATTTTAAAAGTCTGCAAGCAGTCAACGAAAAAGACAAGGAGTCGAAGGAAAATGACGAATTTCAGGCTATGCGTAGTGAAGCGATTGCCGAAGCAGCCAAAGCCGGCGTTAAGAAAGTCTTTGGTGGTGGCCAACAAAATATTTTAGACCATAATGTAAAGAAAATTTTAGATAAGGGTTATTCTGAGGAAGAGGCAAAGCAAGCTTTAAAAGGAACTCATAATAATTTGGAGCGAGCCTTATACAATCTCAAGAGAAAAAAGGATCCTCGAAACGGTAATAATGAAACTCACAACAGGTCCGAAACTAGCAGTGGCCGGAGACAACGTGGCGGAAGGGTTAATTCAGCTAAAGAAGATGTGTCTGTGCCTGCCAAACCTGCAGGAAACGTTTCTCTATTCGATTTCCTTACAAATAAACTATCAGCAGTAAATATACTTCGCAAAATACTTGAATAATGAACACTCATTCAAATTATTTTTAGACATCTGAAACTATAATGGCAAGCACGTCTGCTAATCTATCTCAGCAACGGAAGGAAGTGAACAACAGCAAACAGCAAAGCGTAGAGAAAGGTAAATTTGAAAACAATATGTCGTCTAGTTTCGCTGCAAATCGGGCAACACAAGTCACGGATGGCGCAACAAAGGAAAAATCTAACTATAAAGATGAACGTCGCCGTGATCATTGGAATAATACCACAAAAACGGCCTATCAAAACTCTACAGCAATAACTCAAGCTAATAATTTGAGTTTAAGTGGCGACACATTTAATAATAATCGAAGAAATGAAAAATCCTTTAGAAAGGAAAGTGATTATGCAACGCGTGGCAGTGCAACAAACTACCACAGTAAACGTGGAGACTATAAGCAACAATCCCATCGGGATCGCAACCCTAATCGTTCGGACAGCAAACGTCTGACTGCCAATACAAATAATAGCAGCCACGGTAACATTTTGCCAGCAGCTGCTGGTAATACGGAAACCGAGGTATCAAAATTGGCTGAGTCTACGTCAGAAATGAAAATAGAGTCTAAAAGAGACAATTACCAACCACAAGGTCAAAACCGGGGTAAACAGCAGAAACAATTGCCGAAAGTGGCACACCAACAATCAATACAACAACAAGCATCCCAATCAGCCGCCGTCTACGTAACAAATAATCTGATGCAATCAACTTCGCAATTTATTAGTACTCAAAACTTCTTGACTAAATCAAAACCAGCAGCAGCAGCCACTTCTGCCTTTGTTGGTCAACTGTCAAATGGATTCCCGTACGATCCCAGTAAAATTATGGGTTTTCAAAGTAAAGAAGCCAATGAATATGCTATGAACTTGTTAAAGAGTCAAGAAGCATCTACGGCAAGAAATTCAACTCATGTGATGCCACCATCGTCAGTATCGCAACCACCAGTTGCGATAAATAATTCAACCGGATCTTTTGTAGCGAATACGACTACTAATTCTTACGCCTCGTCTCCTTCACAACCCGTAGTACCACCGCCGCTACCACCATCTGTCGCTTATGAAATAACTCCAGGAGCCAATTGGCCGTGGAAGAAAGGCGATCGATGCTTAGCGAAATATTGGGAAGATGGCAAGGTTAGTTTCAGATATACGAATAAGAAACCGTATAATGTTTCTTTTCTTAATAGTATTATGAGGCGGAAATCACCAATATTTCGAACACCACTTGTGTAGTCTTGTTTATGGGTTACGGGAATTTTGAAGAAGTCTTAAAATCAGATTGTTTGCCCTTAACCGACGCTCAACATCACACTGTTATTGCCTACCAAAATCTTGGTCCTAGTGTAGCACTGGCGCCATCCCCTTTGTCCACAGGTCCTCAGTTGGTGCAGCCTCAACCATTTCAGCGTTCTAACAACGTTGGCAATTCTCAAAGATATCGAAGTGAACGTCAAATGTATGTGCCACCGCCCAAAAGGGGTGCTAACAACTGACAATTTTTACTTACTAAATCGCACCAACCAATTAAGCAGCATGAGGAGCAATCAAGCATACAACCAATACCACCACCGCCATATTTTACGAATTATAACTGAATGCTGAAATAACAGAAATTGTGAACAAAAAAAAATGAAAATACATACATATTGTGCATTTTAGTTAATTCGAATAAAATGAAATCTCAACGGTATTTAAAATATAGAAATATTGACAGTTCAATTTCGCAGATAAATAGGGTTATCCACTCCGCGGGCCCTCTTTGGCAACCCTGCTTCAGTAACAGGTAAAACAAAATTGTCATAAAGGGCATTATATGTTTGCCATTTGACAATATGGATCGTCTAACAATTACTGAATCTGTTGAAATAGTAAAAACTCACTACAAAAGTGATGATTTTATAGCAGTTACTTTTTGCGCATTACGAGCAGATTATGGTCGACATCATTGTCCAACTAAGTGTACGGTAGGTAAAGCTGAAGAAATTTAAAGAAGCTGGATCTGTAGCACCAGTTGGCCCACCGAAAATATTCGTGCTTGAGATTCGTTATTGTAAAAAGAAGATCCATATTTATTCATTACGCACGGGGCGCACGGCATTTCGGCCTATTTACAGCAATTACGATATGTTTTATATTTGGATTTGCATTTCCATTCTTATAAAATTCAGCTGACACAAGAATTGAAGTCGACCCATATAATCTGCAGAAAATACGCTAACTAGGTGCACAAATAATAGCACTTGAGTGACGATTTTTCACCTCTAATTTCTTTCAGTAATGTCTCTCATTTTTTTTGGTGGTACCTGTCCAAAAACTGTTGTAGTCCCTAAAAACCAATGCATGGAATGGCGCTTGGTCCAGAGCTGTGGTAGGACAGTGGTAGGAAATTATTTATGTAATTTATATTTATTTAATACTAATTTAAATCTTTTTTGTGTTATATGATTTAAAGTTTTGCTTTTATTTATTTGCTTTGTTTAATTGCGTCAGTGAAGTCCACCTTCATGCGTTACTTTTTTTAAATTTCTGCATTCTTCGTTTCATTAATTCATCTTAAATTTAATTTGCCTTTTTATTAATTTTTTTATTGTTGTTTATATTTGTGTTGATTTCTCCAGTTTTAATTCTCAAACCATACGTTTGTGTTTCGTCTACATAGATTTTTTCATTTTGTTTTATCAAATATTCTGGCGGCGATGGCGAGCGCAGGCTGTCATTGTGTTTACCACTTGAGACTTATTAATTCAGAAAACGGAATAACGCATCATTGTGCTTGCCCGCTAAGCCTATCAGATTTAGCTTGTATGTGCAGATTAAGAAAACTATATACAACTTCAGTAATAATATTTGTTGGTTTTCTCATTACTTTTACTATTGTAATTTTTGTGTTGATTTTTTAAATTTTGCTACTCAGGCCATGTTTACGGATACATAAATTTGTCTATTTTTTCTTGTAAAATAATATGGGAAGCAGGCAAGCGCGGCTTTTATTCCGTCAACTATTTGTTTAGTTCATTTGTGGGAATATAAAGGAAGCGTCGTTGCAATTAGCGCAACGGTGCGTTATTTCTATTTTCCGTAAGGGAACTCAAGTTTGCCGAGTTTTTACTGGGCGTTCTGGCAATCGCCAAGCCATGGTTTCGCACGTATAAAGCAACAAGAAAAAAAAAAGGCGGAAGAAGAAGTGCAGACGAAGAAGATGTTTAGATTTTGAAATTATTTATGTAATTCATACTTATTTCGTGCTAATTTAAATTTTTATGTCATACGTTTTAAAATTTTAGTTGATACTCTATATTATTTTGCAGAAAATAAAAATCAAGCAATAAAGACTATTCATGCTCAGTTTTAAATATAGTCCTTCTTCTAAAGTTATTTTTCTTTATTCTTTAATTCATTAATTAATCAAAAATCTAATATGTGTGTTTTCATATATTTCTTGTTCACATATATGTTAACTTCTTTAGTTTTAATTGACAAATCATTTGTTTTTGTTTATATTTACATCGATTTCTTTATTTTTTTTTTATAAAATAACATGGTAGCACAATTTCCCGTTATCTTTACCACCTGAAATTTATTAAGCCGAAAAACGGAATACGGTATCGTTGTGTTTTAAAGTTATCGTATCAGCCCCCCATTGTGTTTAGAGGTCTAGCTTTCGATTTAAAATACGTATTATGCAGCCTAGCACTACACGATTGAAAAATGTGGCAATTACTTTTTTCTTGGCTTTCTACACCACGCTCAATTCGTCTCTCTCTCTCTCGTTGTTTTTCGTTTTGACTTGTAATGAACAAAAACAAACTATTATTTAGAGAAATCTATAAATAGCTGCTCTAATGCAATGAATAAGTAAGACGTAAAGTTCCGAATAACAGCACAACAAGTAAAGACAGTTTATTTAATTATTAATGTGAGTGCGTAGAATGAAAAAAAGTAATGACATTAACTAAAAAAAATAATTAATTGACGCAATTTTTCTAGAATAAAGTTGAGAAAATTTAAGAGTGAAATTGTTATAAAACTGTACATCGGTATACTCGTCTAAAAATCGTAACAAAACCCAAAGTTTGTAAATATTTAATAAAATCCAGATATTAATGATTAATAACATATTTTATTTCGATTTTTTCAAATACAATAATACCTCATTGTTCACTTCCAAGGCGATACATTTCAAGTAAAAAAATCCAAAATTTTTCTTCGTCACAGACACTCGTTTGCTAATATATCCTTCAGTGTAATTATTGTTGTATTTTTTAAACTGGTTGTAGATTTTAATACTAATTGCGTGATAAATTTTTTGTTTTTTAATTTTTACAGTAAACAAACCTTAGAGTGAAAACAAAAACGAAAAAAACTTGTGATATATATTTTTACAGTAACTTTTGTGATATATAGAATTTGCATATCTATCGATTGACAAACAGGTTAATAAACATAAATATACTTGTATTATGAATCTATCATTTGCTGGTTGCGGTTTTTTGGGCATTTATCACGTTGGTGTCGCTGTATGCTTTAAAAAATATGCACCACATTTGCTATTAGAAAAAATCGGTGGTGCGTCGGCTGGAGCCTTGGCGGCATGTTGTCTGTTATGTGATCTACCGTTAGGTAAGTGAAATAAAACTTTTCGTTTATTTTATGCACATAGAGGAATTAAAAATGCCTTCGTTTCAAACGTTTTCCTTCGTGTAAGATAGAAAAGACAAAATTTATAATAACATTTTGTTACGTCTATGCAGCAATTTCTGACATTTTTTATTGAAGTTTATGACCTAGAAAGAAATTATAATTTAAATATGACCGCTTTGTAAGATGGGAACATTCAAAAATACATGACTGATAGCACTGAAAAAACCAAAATTATAAAAGATGATTGAATTAAGATTAAGATTTCCTTGTTTATTTTTCGTCAAGAAATGCATAAAAGTCTCAAGCATTCAGCAAATTTTTTAACGATATCTGCACTCGCTGTTTATGCGTACACATTTATATTTTGGCGTAGGAACACGTTTGTTTGCATGTTTTCCAATCTAAAGTAAAAAAAGGGGGCCGGTTTTTAGTTCATTGAGTCATAAAGAATAGCACGCAATATAATCAAACAATAGTTTTATCTCAAAGCACGCATATGCATACATATATTTGTTTACACAATGGTACGCCTTTGTATATAAAAACATATGTTTTGTTCAAATAATTTATCAACTTGGTCCTCTTGCTCTACATGCGCACATGTTTATGTTTACGTATTCACACGTTATGTCTATTGCGTAATTGTGGTTTCTCTATAAAAGCTTTCGAGAGTTTTTTTTTTTAAGCGATCTATTTGGGCGAAAACTGTGAAGTCTACCTAAACACCGACTATATAATCACTGCAGTTACGGATAATAAGGCGAGCAGGAAATATTTTCTTGATGTAAATGAATTATTACTTTTAGTTTTGGCAGCAGCAAGAGCAAGCCCCTTTCTAAACGTATTCGCCAACACAAAATAATCATATATGAATACAAACATTCATTCATTAATTCATTTTTTCTGAACGCGAGAGAATTCATTGCAATGAATGTAAAAAATTAATTTCGATTGCTTACTTAAAAGTGCAGAAAATTATCTATAAATGAAAGGCAAATGATAGTCTAGTAAGTTTATTATTTTTTAACGACGCCCAGAAATGCTCATCATCAGAGACCCCACAAAGTATTCATTGTTTTGATATCGATAACCGATCTTGGCAATTTCAGTCGATGTTTAATTGAATATTACATATTGTCAGTGTGACGTTAAGTGTGATTTCATAACAAACTCGCCAATATTTTGAAGAATTATGAAGAAAAAAAAAAACGTTTTCTACAATTAGTTATGATGAGTAGCGATCGACAGATATATATTATATATATATACAGGAGGATAATCTCGACTTTACTAATGAACTAATTTGTGATTGTTGTCCAACATTCATGAATTATCGTTACATTTCGAACGTGCATTGCACATTAATGAAATTTCACTAAATGCTGAGTTTCTTTTATTGTCATATTGGCCGGCCTATTGCGTTTGCACATTTTATGCGTTTGAGTTCTCTCTTAACTGATAAAGAACAGTTACGACGAACAGATGCTGAATTTCTTTTTTGAATTTCTCTCGGTTTATTTTTATATGAATTCGAAATTTTTTCTCTTCTTGCTCTTCATATGATTAGTAGGCTTGGTGGTATGTCAATTGAGGCGCTACAATACGATTTTGCTCCGATGTTTTTTTGTAAACCAAAAAAGAACTTCGCAGAACTTCGCAGAGACCTACAATTTGGCAGGATCGTCATGTAGTATTCGAAAAGAATATATTTCAAAAATGTTCCTTTTTCCTGCCTAATAAAAGAGTCTAGGACTTACAAATTAATTGCTAGTATCGCCCCCAAATCGCAAAAGTACTACTGCGTTCTTAGTCGTATCAATAATCCTCTATTTGTTTATTAAAAATGATGATTTGTATATAGTTTCTAAAGCTAAAATAGAGAAGTAATTCACAAAAATAATCCTTTGGAAAAATACCAACGTCGTATACTTTAGCGCACAATTTAGTAAACACACACACATTCAAAAAAAAAAAAGGAAGGAAAAAGTAAATCAGCAGAATTCGTGGCACATACATTGCAAGTGCAAAATGTAAATTTTACAATGACCCAAATAATAGCACTTGTGGTATTATGCTGACAAACATATTTCAAAATAATCCGGACTTTGCATTTTAGAAAAGGTGTCTATGTATCTATATTACACTTGCGTTCATTAACTCTGCAATGAGCAGCTGCATGTTGCCTGTGGAAAGCCGTTAAATCATGTGTCTAAAAATAAGATCATTTGTAAATAAGAAGAATTAAGAGCTTTTATATCTCCTATAGGAGTGACCTTGAAAGCAATTTTGTTATTTATAATTTACATAATGATACGAATGCGAATGGGAATGCGAGTACAAAATTGTATTATAATTTACATATAAGACATATCATCATCCCCTTTCGCATTAGATTTTCGTTCTCGTATCTCGTATCTTATTCCAATTTTATCATGATTCCACATCTATTCTTATACGCATCATTTTATTATGCATTCACGTTCTTATCTCTAGTTAGTCGAAAGTTCGTTCGCGTCTTTTTTACATTTTCGCTTAGAAATTGAAAAAGATAATGCTCAGATATCATACGATTCGTATTTATATGTATGTTTATATCCACTTGACTTTTGTACTTTTCATATAAATTGGTTCTTCTTCTTTTACTCTCTTTCATCTTTCACGTAACGTAATTGTCACGTTTTTGTAAACGGTTGAGGTTTACATGTTGTAAATGTGGAAGTGTCGAAATGTCGAAATGTCGAAATGTAAAAACAAAAGAAAAAAATCATTAAATAAATAAATATAGAAATAAGGAAGAAGATATAATTGGCAATGGCCGAATCTTGCATACTTATCGTTTGTTAAGCGAATGCAAGTGGTGCGATAGCTTATATCGTTTTAACCGTCAAAGTGCGAAACGTGAAAAAAAATTGAAAAGTACTGATGTTATTTTTTAGCTAATGTATCGGTCAATAAGCCGTAGGACTAAATAAAAAATCAAGTTTTGTTTTTACGAGATTTAGGATAATTCATCGACATAATCTCCGTTAATAGTAGTAATGAAATCAGTTTAACGCTTTTTCGACATTTCGGTGCGTTCTTTATAGAAAAATGTATCGAGACCCTTAAATTACGCTTCATTACTTAATTCAAAGTATTTCCTCTGAATCACCTTTTTGAAATATGAAAACAGGTAACAGTCGTAGGACGCCAGATCTAAATGATGGGTTGGGTGTGGAAAAACTAGGACAATGTAGCCATCGGTTTATTGCACGAAGACTTTCTCCTATTATGAGTAGAGTCGAGAGTAGTTTTAACATTGTTACCTTCCTTTTTGTTTTAATCGTTCTTGTGAAGGTAAAGTCCATTTTGTTTTAAGTTTAAAAGAATCTTTATGAAAAATTCAAAGGAAGCTTTCATAAATATATATTAAAATTATTGATGTTCTCTATACGAAGAATGGCTGGCTGATCGACTTGGATATGTTTTAAGGAAAAATGTTTTCTATTGGCTTTAAGAGTATATAGGGAGACATAAATGAAAGTTTGGACAAACAAAATAGACAAATGTATTTTATTCAGCATGTATCCATACCAATGATCCATGAAATCCTAAGAGTTGGTATTCCGTTTTTACCATTTTAAATTCTTTTAACAGTTGAATATTAATTTTTTCCGTTTTTTTAATGTAATCTCCGACATTCATCTTTTCTATTAAATTCTCATTCGGTTAACCTAATCTGACTTATCTCACTTTCTTTCCCTACATAATTAGCCCAAGCTATCATATATGCATAACTCATCTGATCCAAGCGACGTTCGATTTAAATAAAACCGGCAATAGTTGTAATCTCTTTCATTGAATAATTGAGTAATTGAGTAATAATTGATTGGACGTTGCGATTTTCGCCGTTTAAAATTATTCCAAAGTTAGTGAGAATGTAAAGCTATCTTGAAAATCCGAAAATGTTGATTCGTTCATAGAGTTAGGGGTTCATCTGATCAAAAATTACGTTTTAGGCTGCAAGCTGAGCTCTCCATTAATAGAGCTAGGCCAGCGCCTAATTTTAATAAACGGTCGTCCAACGAGCTTGAGGGTCTCCACACGTAACGTAAAAGATTATGCACGAACTTGATGAGACCAACTTAACTTAAATAGGCCCCGGTCATGTGTTCTCCATTCTGTATGCGTTACGTTGACTCAGTAGAATCACTGCAAAAGTAGGAACTTTGGGTGGGATTCGCAAGTCTCTTTGCTGTCTTAAGTAAACTTTAAAGACAAGTCTAAAATTTATTAAACGCTTTTCAATTTTCTTTAAAGTTTTTTTGCTTTTTTTTAAGTTATTGTGGGCCGGTAACATTCATTCTTAAACATGATTTTTAGATAACTAAAAAAGAAAAAAGGTGCCGACTTTAAAAGTTCTGCTTCAATTTTTGCATTTGTTGAGCTTTCAAAGATGTCAGTGATGGTTAAGTCGAATTGGAATTTCATGTTGATCGAGAAGAAGAACATTACAGGTCCGTGCCCTGCAAGCACTTTGGACGGTATGTCGGCGTTGAACTTAAAGTCTTACATCTGTGTATGAAGTTTGCACACACTTTTATACTCATTGCCGAAAAATGGCGTATTTATAATAAGCACTATAATTGTTGCCATAATAATCCATATGAAGTATCGATCGCACCAATGAAGAACTAATATAATGATTTGCAGCCTTTATATATTTTTTTGAGTTTGAGTTTGGTTCGCCCTGATCTGTGAATGTAATTTTTTTGTTTGCTTTACTTCATCTTCTTAACACTACAAAAAAATTGAATATTAGTGAAACTTGTAGCCTGCGATAACATGCATACATACATGAAATTGTAAGTAAGTGAATGCGCTTGTTTACGCTTAATTTTATGTTGCTGACGCGTTGAATGACTGATTTACTGATTATTAGGAAATAGTATTTAAATTGATAACAAAAAAAAAAAAAAAAAAAAAAAAAG
>CCAG010002321.1:0-15209 GCA_001077435.1 Glossina morsitans morsitans
AAAAAAAAAAAAAAAAAAAAAGTGTTATATTATAACAATAAACAGTTTGTGTGCAGCTGTTATAGTTAAAGCACACATACCTACAAAGGTTAATTATGTGAAATTGAACGGGGAAAAAAGAAGAAAAATAAATAAAAAACTTTGATCAACAATAAATGTATTCGCTATCAGTTAAAGTTGACGTCAGTTATTTATTTATTTTTATCAAACGAAAAACAAAACAAAGGCTGCCTAAATAAAAATCATAATAATAAAGAAATTATTAAAAAATCCTAATAATTATTATTATTAATTAATACAAGGTTTACACCCGGAGAGACTCATTTATTTGAATACACAGCCTTAATGTAAGGTTTTATTAATATGGTTATATAAAGCACAGCAGTGCGTTTGCACAAGTGTGTGCATGAGTAATTTACATTTCTTGAATTGCGTTTGTAAGTATTTGCCAGCGAAATTATAAGATTAGAAATAATCTTAAGGTTTTCATTGTTCTTTTTTTTTTTCTTATTCAAGCGCAAATTCAAAAAAATAAAGTATTAAAGGGGTCCCCGAAGTTATCATTACTAACCTACTAATACACACCACTAGCAAAGCCAGCGACAACAAAAGAATACTTTTTAGTAATGAATAAATTTATTTTCGAGCAAATGCTTAAAGAAATTTTAATGCGCATGCATGGATGTGCCCATTATATTATATTATTATGTGCAATTTTTTAAAGAGAATTCTTAAAAGATGTTTCCATAATTTGAGTGATTTTTAGAGATCATCTTAAAACGATAACGATAAGAGATCAACGTAAAACGATAAACATTGAGCTTGGTTACGAATACGAATAATGCATGTATATGTGATTCCCTACCACATTCTATAAGATATATATTATTTTACATATCCACTTGTATATACATATGTGCATACATAGATATCCATAGCATACAATATGCATCCCCTACCATTTGTCGTACGAGAAATATTAAACTTGTCCGGATGTATGTGAAGTCTACAAGCACTCGCACAAGGGCTTAATACCGACTAGAAATACCGACGTTTTGTATATGCCTATTTCTATCAAAGGGGATCAAATTGATCCTCTTTCGTTGTTGATTTCTCACAGTTACAAAACGTAAATATGAAGGCGTAATTTAGGGCCAAAAATCTGTCCGTATATGCGCATGCAATAGGTAAAAAATTGCAGCAACCACGAAAGAAACCTACAATTTTTTTGTATATTTTCTTCTATAATTTTCAATCCCTTGAAGATATTTTCGAAAGATTTTTCATATTAACTACAATACTTTTAACAATTTAATAGTAGATAGAAAGTGATAATGATATCCAATAAAATTTATTTCTGCAATCGGAAGTAGAAAATTAGTCGTGATGTAATTTTTTTAATTTTATTTGAAGCATTAGTTTGAGATTCTAAGGTTAGTAACATTCCTCCATAGGCCGTTGTAAGTAAGCAAGTAAGTTATGGCGCTTGATCGAAGTTTGACATGCATGATCATGGGGAACCATTATTATAAAGAAGGAATTTAAAAAGAAAACGTTGAACAATTCGTTTTTTTTTTATGTTATTATCATAAAGTAGTCCTTGCAATTTTTTATACTTTTTTTAAATATCAAAGAAAACATAATTGTTTTCCTTCCAATGCGATTAATAAGCAACGTACCTAACAAGAACGACAAAATTCCTTTGGCAGAATTAGATTTTATTTTACAACATAACTCCCATTTAGCTTAATAGGCCGCGTCCAACAATTTCCGAAATTTTAGTATTTTGCAAGTAATCCGATCTGTCGAGCAGTTCAAAATGTCTGTTTTCTATTCGACTTTTAATTCAATGCAAAACGTTTGCCTTTTTTGAGATTCTCGCATAGATAGTAACCGCTGTGGACTCAATCTGGTGGATACGGTAACTACAAAAACAATTCATGCACCATTTCATACAATTTTGACGATGAACGAGAATCAGCGTTATCGTACTCAAGAGAGGATATTTTATAATTTATAATAACTCTGGATAATGCTAAATAATAATATGCGCCTATTGTGCCTCGTCCGAATATATAGACAATTAAGGTTATACCCGCTGTATGCTACTTTCCCTCCTTCCTTCCGGCTTTCATATCAAAAATCGACATGTAGGAGAAGACAACAAAAATAGAAAAAGAAAAACACACCGTGTGATTTCGAAATAGTTTCTTTCTATATGTGAGTTATAAAGAAAAGAAAAATGGGAATAGAAAAGAAAGGTGCCAACCAGAGACGTTGTGGTCAATATTACTCAGAGTATAGGATAGTCTAAATATACAAGTATTTATAATAAACCGGAAAATGTTCACACACTTTACATATGCTCATATATATATATATACAAATGCTTTTTCTTCTCTGACTTGGCTGATAACAAAGCCGCACTTGTGTTCGGTGCAGTGGATGCAAGCATATATGTGTAAATGGTTTTATTGTAACTAACGGCATTATCTTTTTTACAACATTACTGCACAGCATACAACACACACACGCACACACAAAATCAACAACAATAAACTATAATCGCACCATACATAGAAACATAAAACGTATACATGCGCACATATGTACAAGGGGTATGAAATTTCTTGTCGTTTAATCTGATGACGACGATGGCTTCAGGGACTTTTTATATATATATATATACATACAAAAAATCACATGATTATTGCTTCCCTATAGCTACGGTCACACGAATGCCAGCCGCACACAAAGTAATAAGCATTATGCATAAATACACTTGAGAGAAAAGTGCTTGTGTGCGTAAAAAGAAGAGATAAACTATAGATTTTATCATAATGCAACGACGATGAGAATTTCATGAGCGCATTTGCTGTTTCTGTCGTTTCTCTCTAAAACTTGAAGGGTACTTAACAGCCGTACAATGACTAATTGTCTCTATATATATGTATATATATTTATTTAAGTGTATCGTTATGGACATCCAAATTAATTGAGTGATTTTTATGATTCTTAGTTACTTGGCCTCATGTATAATATTGGATATGAATGACTTATAAATGACGGCAGTTCCTTACGAACATTAGAGGGGGCCTTTATTAGATCTATTAAATGTTTGCCGCCCAGAATAATTGCAGGTTTTACATTTTTTTCAACAATTTTATTATTAACGGTATTATTTTTTTAGACGAAATGAAAAATTTTAATTGTGTATTGAACATGTTAGTATTAGTAATATTTAATATCATAATGCAAGAGTTTCCACCGTTTCCACCTACAGTGACTCTCATTAATATTGGGTTTTTTCGCTACGAAAAAATATGAACACTTGTTAAGCCTAGTCCATTGTCCAAACATAAAAGTTTATTTTACTTTTTTATACTACTAGAGAATACGTATTAAAATAAAAAAACAAATAAAACATTAACTAATTGGGAAATTGGGAAATTCTAGTCTTAGCTTCCTATTAAAATCTTGCACTGACGGCTTACGGCGGGCATAGCAATGGTGTTTGTGCACAGCATTGTAAACAAGGAGGGTTCTTACAAGGAGGGGTCTTGACGGAAAATTTGAAAGAAAGAGCGGATGAACTTGGAAGATAGCGACCTCAAGCATAAGTCCCGTTTAATTTAAGAATGGTTCTTATATAAGCACCCAAAGTGCTTCACCCTCTTCCACAAATCACCAGGCATGAACCACATCAAAAATATGTTGAGTGCGAAATCATTGAATCCCTTCCGGTCAAGACGTCAAAAACAAATTATAAGTGGAATGGAGTAGGATCCCTGTTTTCCACACAAGAAAAATTCTACAAAATATGTCAAAACCTTTAAATAAAGTTATTAAACAAAAGGGCTACTCCACCAAACATTAATTTTTAATAATGTGCTGTATTTTATCTTCGCATCCTTCCTTACATGAAAAAAACCTAATATTTATCCCGCAATGTTTTTTGACTTTTTGAATTTATTTAATTTTCTTGTATACCGGAATAATATTTTGTTTGTTTTATTTTTCTTTTTTTTTTTTTTTTGTTTTTCAATATGTATTCTCTAGCACTATATAAAATAGTAATATAAGTTTTTATGTTTGCACAACGGACTAGATTTAACAAGTGTTCAATTTTTGTCGAGCGGAAAAACGCAATGTTAATAAGACTGACTGTCAAACAAACTTAAGCTTGGGTCAATATTTCGTTTTAAATAAATCATTGTATTGCACTCAAAGGCCAACTAAATCGGTTCAATGGTACGCCTATGTTAAGAAAGAACAACGTTATGTATAATCATTCGTAAGTTGCTGCTGATATGCTGCTGATGTACGTATGTATGTCAAATGTAAAAAATGCATGTAGCATATGAAAGGCAAGGGACATTTTGCTGTTGTCATATAGTCAAAGACTGCAGACAAACGAGATATCGATATTAGAAAAAATTGGTCAAAGTCGCGTATAACTGTTCGCGGTTTTGCTTGATTAGTTTCATTATCCAATATTTCATTATATACATATATGTATCCAAAAGTTCCTCTTTCCCGTCTTTTGATTCAATAATAAACACATTTTCGTGTTAAACTTGCTGATATCGTACAATGTCAGCCGACACAAGTTTTATCACGTAATTTTGTTTCCGTATACCAACACGATGAAATCGAGGTCAGTTGATATTTATGCAGAGATTGAGTATAACAAGTGAAAAAATTATATTCGACCACGACCGAATCGTTTATACCCATAACCATTATCCTAAAGAAGGCTAAAGACAAAGAGAATTAAATTTTCATTGGATGGGCGTGGCTAACTTTTTCTATTTTTGTAGAGTACATTTGCAAAGTTATATTGTGCATATATTGTAGTTGTACGAGCAACGAGCAAAAAACGCGGAAAGCAAAACTGTTCGCAATATTTGTTGCATGTCCTTTGAGCTTTGACATTTATAGGCGATATTTTCATTTTTTGGGAACTGCAGAATATTTACTATACGTGCTAATACAAATGGTCAGGACGGACAGGCGGACAGACGGATGTTCGTCTTGATTTTTTCAAATTTAAATTTCTAAAGTTTGCTTCTGGGCGCTATAAGAATTTTTACAACAATATGGAAAACTGATATACCGCAATTTTGCGTAGGCGGACCCAAATTTTCCAATTTTTGATGCTTTAGCATCACCCATAGAATATACGCTCAAAAGTTTATAGTTGCGTAGTTGTGGTTTTCGAGTAATGAGCAGAGTATCAACTTGTTTTTCCTTTCCGAACTTGCCTCCAAGAATTTACAAAGTTGCTGCTAAATGTGATGTCGCGGCCTTCATTTTTGCGCCCAGACGAATGCGTACACCAGACATTGCGCAGAGGGTCATGCTTAAATTGATTCAGAATTTGATGCTGATCAAGATCAAGATCTCTGAAACATATATTCCCTTCATCCTACTAATGGAAAGCGTCATTGGTCAATTCAAGAATGGGCTATCACATGTGACATGTTGCGACATCCAAAAATATATATATAAATGCAATTAATTAATTACTTTTTTAGGTAAATTCTTGTCAATAATTATCCTCGATGCATGGACATTGAATAAGTTGTTGTCTTCAATACATTCAATGTGTGATAGAATGCTTTTCAACAAATTGTATAATAGTTATGATGCCGTCTTCACCTTCTAACCATCTTTTGGCCAAATTATGAAACTCTAGGAATTCGCTGTAATGCCCGTAAATTAAATTCAAGTTTCCTTTCACTTTATAGTAAATTTTATAACTATGTTTTTATGTAAAATTTAAAATTCATTCTCTATTGAAAGTCAAACGGACTCAAATGTTGTCGCTTTGTGCATACATACATTTTTATTAAGCAGATAAAGTTCGTTCGACACTTCACTTCAGTTAAAATCTTAGAACCTTACACTCACTGTGCGCGTACGCACGGAATATATACTTGTTTCTTGATGAATGTGTATTTGTTTAGTTGTGTATATACCGTTGTACTTATGCTTGTATGTGCACGCATTTATAAACGTAGTGGGTAAGTTTCCATAAAGAAAGGGGTGTGTGTGCCTCTTGATTTACACAACTGTAGGTCGCATTGGCTCGTCTTTCTTGTCTTGTTTGTATGAATAGGGACAACAAAATTTGTTGTTTGTTGTTGTTTCCGTGCCATAACATGCAAGTTGAAGGTTATTGACTGTTCTGCTGGCAGTCTTTTTTTCTCTTACTTTTATTTATTTATGCACAATGACCTATATACTCAATTTTTCAAACAAGTTCATACACATACAGATGTGGTTGTGCCCGATTGTACGGAAAATTCGAGAACAACATAAGCTTAAGCAATGAGTTATATATGTGCATATGTACGTATTATTATGAAAAATGCCCCAAAACGGGCTAATATGCACTTTTTGTTTTTCGAAAACAATATTTAATTTTTTTAATTTAATAATTGATAGCATTTAGTTTTATTAAAAAATTAACAGTGATATGGAGATTGATATGGAGAGAAAGGCAAAGCGAGTCATGCGAAATATGTATAGCATGAAGCATTTAAGCACTATGGCTATAATTGCATTCATTCACTTTTTAAAGTGAAACTCTGAAATATAAGTTCATTTCGGTACACTTTGCTTTTAGTTTTGTAAACAAAACTATTAAGATGCTTTTCCCCTTGATAATCTGTAAATAAGAATTATATTAACAGTTTCGTCTACTTGTTAAAAACTGGTGACGAGCTTAAAATGAAAAAAACTACTGACAAAGGCAATATTTTTAATATTGCAGCCTTGGAATAGTTGAACGAACTGTACTTAGAAAATGGTTCTTTTTATTGTTTTTTATTTTTATTTAACACTAATTCCAAACACAAGTGAACACGCCATGTATATATATCACTAAGCAAGCAACCAAGTGTTCAGCGAATATTCAAAAAGATAATTACATGCATTTCAATAAATTTAAATACGTTATTTTAAAAATAGAACGACGCGACTATTAAGTGTGATAGAAAGTTCGCTCATCTAATATTTTGAAAGAAAATAAATTTTTAATGGCATTATTTTGCTGATATTTATCGTCTAAATCGTCTACTGACCTATACGAAGTCATATTGCTACAGTACGCATATGTCGTTGAAGTTTTACTTTTTATACCCTACACTACTTGCGGTGGGCGTATGTAACATGCAGAAGGGCTTAAGATGGATTCACTTTTTATTCGATTCAGAATCATAATCTGAATCATAATCTAAGCCTGCCTGTCCGTCTGACGTCTATCTATGTAAAGTCGTGTTCAAGTTACCGGTCGTAATTTGTGAGATATTTTGATAAAATTTGCTAAAGTGACGTGTTTTGAGCCAAGGATGAACGCTATTGAAAATGTTTCGGATCGGTTCACTTTTTCGATCATTTTCCATATAAGGCCCTATTCTGAATATTCGTTATATAGAAAAATTGTAATTTTCAAAGTATCTCGGCAAAAATGGCTATTCGGCATTCTAAATTGGTATGAAAATTTTGGACTGGCTAGGACAATTTTTGTTGAACCCCCTCTCATATAACGAAAACTGAAGTTTACACGACAAAAAGATATAATTTTCAATGCTTCACGATAAAGATTATATCACAATAGTAATTTAATATAGAAAAATTATCTGTACCAAATTTGAACCGTCTCGGCCTATTTTTGCATCCTGCCCTATGTGAGGATTAAACTTGTATTAGGTTGCGTTTTGGGCCCGCTTTCCCATAAATACGCACATGAAAAATATGCCTTTATATAGAAACGAGGTATAATTTCTGTGTTCTATAATAAAAATAATGTGTAGAGAAGGATTTTCACGAAAATTGACCCGTTGTAGGGCAGAAAAGCCTAAGTTTTAACATGTTATGTTAAAAATTGACCCGTAATAGTAATTTCACACAAAAATAAGAATTTTGTTATGTGGTGTAGGGTATTTAGCGGTTGGCCTTGTCCGACAAATAGCGCGAAATTGAAATCTTCCATAAATTTTGGGACGCTCATATTAGGCGAAGTGTCTTCAAGTACGTTATATTTGGTGCCTGATCGATCACATGTTCTTCTTCGGTTGGATTATTTTATGAAAGCTTTTTTTGCAGTGTTGGTGTTTATGTTATATTGCAGCTACGAACAGGTTGTAAATTTTGTGTTCTATAATAAAAATAAGAATGGTAGGAATGGTAATGTAGTGTATAATGTTCTTACTAGTTTTTTTATTCTAGAAGAAATTTTTTCTCCCAGAGCATTCATAGGAAATAAACTATTTTTGTGTTCAATCCGCAGGTCGAAACATGTGCTACATACACGCGCACGTTTACACGCTAACCTTATATTGGTGCCGGGGTCAATCCTATTGCAAATGGGTTGAATTGGATCAGTTTTCAAAAACTCGTTATAGGAAAAGAATTTATGATTTTTTATATTTCTCGATCAATGGCGACGAGGAGCCGTATTATTTGCATTTGCCTAATGAATACGTAAGATTCTGAAGCTGCTCAGTTTGCTTTTCAATTTTGCAAATATTTTCTTAAGGCCAGGCATGACACATGAGCTCAATTCGCACGCAATCGTAAACAATTACGTGCTATTTATTTAATGCAAGCCCAACGCGCTATTACTACGTAATTAAATTATTTTTTGTATATTAATTGTGTTATCATCGTATTTTTTTTCTTTTCAAATGAAATTTGAAAACTTTAATTACCCAAGTAAACAGTTTTGTTATTGTTATTGTTTAATTCGAAACGCATCCGTTATATGCATTAAATATTAAATTCTATTCAGTTGCTTCAAAATGTGATAAGAAATATTTTATTATTTTGCTATAATTTAAAAAATGACAAACGAGGGAATTTTTATCATTAGTAAAAACCAATAAATCAGAATTATAGACGTTGTTCGATAGTTGCGTTAACTTCTGCTATGAGCACTTCAAAAATATGTGACTTGGTTCGACTATTTAAGTTCGACTATTCAAATCAGGCTTCGCCGTAAACAAGTTGAAAACCTATTCACTAGGACTTTTTAAAAAAAAATTTCAATCTCAATTTGTCTCAATATAAATATTTCCGTAGTTGAATTATACCCCAGCTTACCCATATTTTATAAACTTTGAATCCCTTGCAGATCATAAAGTCAAAATTATTCTTTATTAATATCCACGCAAAGCGGTCTAGAAAATCGCTATAATATTAGTGTTAATGCCATGTATTTTTTTTTTGTTTTTGTTTAACTCAAGCGCATTGTATTACTTACTTAAATTTTTACTATTACCAGCAGTTGAAAATGTACTCAAAAATCGCTAATATCAAAAGTTTTGGAACACAAATGAATCGACAAATAGTTTAGCTTACCGGTGTACAAATTCAAAAACTAATTATATTTCGCAGATCGTGTCGATGGGATTTCATGGGTATCAAAATTTATTATATTATGTTATATATTTATTTGGAATCTATTTCTCCTTCTTATTCTTCGATTCGAAATCTTCGATTCTTATAACGTTATATTCGCGTACGGTTGATTTAACTAAGCTGTGTAAGCTGTGTTTTTTTGTATTCTCACATTGCAAAAGTGAAACCGGAAATTGAAGTTTTGCATATACCCTCTAAACTTATATATGGATGAGTCAGTTTTGAGAATGAACATCCTCCTAATAATAGCTAAAATTGTAATATATTTTTAAGAATAATCTACCAAAAATAATAAATGTTTATATCAAAATTTTGATAGAGCTTAGAATAAGGTTCACGATAAGCAAAGAACGGTTAAATGTTGGGGGTATTAAGAATTCGGGGAGAGCTAAAAATAGTAATCATAAATAAATAAATTTTACGAAATCTGTCAATCCGCTCATAACATTCTGTATGTTTTAAATATAATTTAAATTAAATGATAAAAGGTAAGCTGTTGACCAATCTCTCTCTCTCTCTCTCTCTCTCTGTCTCTCTCTGTCTGTCTCTCTTCGATAATGATTAGTTACTAGTCCAACAAAAAAGCGGGTTTTCTTTTCTTTTGTTTTCTAATATACGAATATTAATATGAAGCTATTAAGCGCCCGATGTAACGTTTCGTTTTGAAAGAAGGCTATATCGGTTTTAGGAAAGCATATTTACTATTCCAAAAGATGAGCTTTAGATTCTTGTAACAATTTCACATTTACAATTTAAAAAAATTATTTCAAAATTCTGAAAAAATTTTTAAATGAAAAAATTATACTTGTATTCCATTAACGTACACTCGAGAGCAAAAAAATCGCACACTCTCTATATTTGCACGTTGAATTGGAATATTTATTAAATTAAATTTAGGTTGCCAACATAACTTAAATTAAACTAATATACATACACACTGTTAGCTATTGAAAAACATATAATGCTTACTCCTGGACTTTGAAAATCATCACAGTAGCAATGCAGCAATAGAAATACCCAAAACCGCTCCGTTTCAGGCAACACTGTTCCACCGATATTGTAGCAGGTATAAAAAGTTCATTATCGAATGCGAGACTACTCGGAACAAGAAAATGGAACCATACCGGAAACAGCGTCTCAGGTGGTCGCAGTAATTGGAGCTGGACACAACCAATGCCAAGTGACACGACAGCTCAATTTAAGCCGGTTACTCTTCGATGCGTGTACAAGAGATATTAAGAAAACGGGGCCTATACTCGGCGACGAGGAAGTGGCCGAAAACGTGTAAAAACACAGCGTGATGACCGTTTGCTTATCACAACATCATTACGAAATCGCCGATTGAATACAGTTCAACTAGGGTATCAGCTCTAGAAAGTTGGAGCAATGGAACGCATTCGGTAGACTGTTAGGAGCATACTAGCCAAAGGGCGCACAGATCAAAAACTTGACTGCAATTGGCCCCAGCCCACCGATAAGCACACCTCCAGTTCACTCGAGAACATGTGAACTGGACTATGGATCAATGGAAAGTATTCTCTGACGAGTACAAGATGTGTCTTCATGGTATCGACAAACGGGGAAGAGTGTATCGCGGTGAGCGTTTCGCACAACGTTCTATCTCTGAACGTGTCGCATATGGCAGTGGGCCATTCATGTTTTGGGGACGCATATCTCTGAAAGCGAAAATCGAATTTGTGTTCATCACAGATCCCAACATCGACCGTCAATTCCGACGCTACATCGGAGAAATCTTGGAAGAACACGGAATGCCTTTTCGAGATTTATCGGCGAAAATTGTATTTTCATGCATGACAAAGCTAGTCTACGTATTACTGCCGTAGTGCGCCTTCATTTGGAGAAGACTGATGTGCCAGTTAAGACGTGACCTGCTCGAAGCCTGGATCTCAATCCCATTGAGCATTTATAAGACGAGCGGAGAAAACAAATACGTGCCAGAAATACAGTGCCTACAAGTCTCGGAGAGCTTCAAATCGTAACTACAGAATAACGAGATAGCGTACCGTAAATTTTGTGAAAAAACTTATTTATTCCATAAAAATTGAAAGGAGTTTGTTATTCAGGCTGCGAAAGGCAATAAATACATCGCATCAATAAATATTTTTGTTTTTTGCCAATTTTATTATTTTATTATCCTTTTATACATGCTTCAAATCGGGGAAGCGAGCAATTTTGGTTATGTCTATTTTTTTATTGCTACTGTAATGGTTTTGAAGGTTAACGGTAAGCATATTGTGTGTTTTTCAGAAGCTAACAGTGTGTACGTAGTTTAATTTAAGTTGTGTTTGCAATATAAATTTAATTTAGTAAATATTTAAATTTAAAGCCAAAATGTAGGGGGTGTGCAATTTTTTTATTCCACTCTCTAGTGTAGTTTACTGTAATTTTTTATAGGCAAAGATACGCATTTAGAAAAGCCTCTAATCCATTTATTAGTCATATTGAGTTACGGTTCATCTTTTAAAGTCGGCAATTTAATTGTATAACCTTGAACCTTAACCAAATATGTGTTATTAAGACAAACAAATTGAACGTCTTGGGAGAAAACTCAAACCAGCACATACATAGTTATCAATAGGTTTATACGCCGAACACCGAATCCGAAAAAGTGAAAATAATATCGATGCTCTACGCACCATTTTTATGAACTCGACATCTTTGCGGTTAGTTGGTGAAGTTTTAATTAAATTTTAAAGAGTTAACGGTCTCTGATAGATAATTGGAACAATACAACGACACGTGAAATTTGATAAAAATCGTCACACTTCTGTTATTGCGAAATTGAGCGGACTGATGGTGAAATAATGTCGTTGTTGGCAACTTCTACCTTTTTTTTTTTTTCTTTTCAACAGTACAAGTTCCAAAGCGATATTTCATATGCATTCGAGTAAATGATGAAAGCAGTTTTTGTTTGCCCTTATTTTAATTAATGAAACACTTGAATAATTATTAAATACCTTAATAATAATAATTGATAAATAGTTAAACGAAAGAGTCAATTTTGCATGATATGCGGACTGCTGCATGTGTTTAAAAGATCGGCCAAGTCGATAATCCACATCGTATATCGATGTAGAAATTTCTAGTTTACGAATTAGATATAAGAAATCCGTTAATTAGATTTGTGCCCAATTGGTTCGAGTTAAAATCCACATTGTGCACCAGTTTGTAAACATTAATGATACCAGATTGCGAAATTTTGGGATACAAGAAATGAATACAATGTTTGCATCATATCCCTATCGAAAAATAGGCGCCGTAGAAAAGAACTTTTGAGTATAAGGAGAATCAGTTCATAGTTGGGGTAAATGAGTTGGATAGCAGTTGGAAAGAGATGCATTTCATATAAGAAATATTATAATATTGTGCAAAAACAAATTAATCGTATAAATAATTATTGTAAGCAAATTGACAGATTTGAATGAAAAGTATATTCAATCGTTCTTTTTTACAATATTTTTGCAGGTAGCATGACGTCCGATTTTTTTCGCGTGGTCAATGAAGCACGTCGTCACTCTCTAGGACCGTTTAGCCCGTCGTTTAACATACAGACTTGTCTCTTCGAGGGTTTACAAAAGCATTTACCTGAAGATGCTCATAAACGCGTCAGTGGACGTTTACACATATCAATGACGCGTGTATATGATGGAAAAAATGTCATTGTTTCGGAATTTAATTCACGCGATGAATTATTGCAAGCTTTACTTTGCGCATGTTTCATACCCGGCTTCTCGGGCATATTGCCACCCCGTTTCAGAGGTGTTCGTTATATGGACGGTGCTTTTTCTGATAATTTACCCATTTTGGATGAGAATACAATAACCGTGTCGCCGTTTTGTGGTGAAAGCGACATTTGCCCGCGGGATCAAAGTTCTCAGCTATTCCATTTGAATTGGGCCAACACCAGCATTGAAATATCTCGTCAGAATATTAATCGTTTCGTTCGTATACTATTCCCACCCAGACCGGAATTTCTTTCCAAGTTTTGCCAACAAGGGTTCGATGATGCCTTGCAGTTTTTGCATCGCAATAATTTAATCAACTGTCGACGCTGTGTAGCTGTACAATCTACTTTTGTTGTATCGGAGACGGTAGCTCAACCTCAAGACTTTGACCCCGAGTGTAGAGAATGCAAGAAGCACAGAAAAGTATGGACACATAAAAAAGCACATTTTCACATTTCCTCTTAAAAACGATAAAAATAAATTTTATAATTTTTTATATTTACTCACTAGGATGCTTTGTCTTCCAATATGCCACAGACTGTTTTAGATGTTATACAAGACTATATAGAGCAGGCTAATAAGGGCTTGGCCAATTGGTTATTCAAACATCGTGGTATTAAATTATTATCACTGCCCGCCACTGTACCCATGGATTTTTTAATGGCCACTGTAAATAAGTAAGTACTTGTCGGTTTTATTATAAAAAATTACTAATGTGTAACAAAATAATAATTTATTTTAGAACGGCTAAGCAGCTACCAAAACCATTTAGAAAAACATTTGCATCAGCTTAACAAACACGAAATAGTTCTCTTCTCTTAATTTAGCCCCTTCTAATCTCTCTGATAATCCCGGGTGATATCTATCAAAAAGCGTGTTAAAAATTTTTAATTTATCGAATTTTTGTAGTATTATTATTGTAATATAAACTGTAAATATCACACTATAAAATAAATATATTAATAAAAATATATATATATATATATATATTTATCTATATAATAAATCTTGCCACATTCTTTCCGATGCTGTCATCCGGACCAACGGTACGTGTATTTGTCTTACTCATAACGTTCCCCTGCCATCAAAAATAAAGTGCATTGGATGCCATTCTACCCGGGGCTTTGTCGCGCGTGGTTCAACGTAAAACTGCTCGTCGTCAACATTTTTTCAGGCCAAAGATTTCTACTTCCCATTCGTTTGTAGGGGGAAGGGGAAAACAAAGTTCTTTATAAATTCTTTCTTTCTCTAAAGTTGCAAATGTTTTTCACTATTTAACTTAGTTCCTGTTTATTTAAAAAAAAAACAAAACAAACAAACAAAAAACAAAACAAAAAAAACAAACCCTCCTCCTCTCCCTCTTGCAGAGTTACAACCGTGACCCCGAGACTTACAAAACAAATGCGACGTTTAGTAGAAGAGCTTATAAATCAATTCAATAATCGTGTACAAGTGCATTTATTTAATAAATTTACGGTCAGTAAAACAATTTCTCTCCGTGTTCCCGAAGAAGTTTCTGTTTAATTTTGACAATACATTTATTTTTATAGATCTGTGATCCTCCTCATTTCGATACAACCGGCTTATTACATTCGAAGCGATTATATGGACCTCGTGTATCTATCCTAGTTGATGAATGGTAAATCGAATACAAAAGAAGAGCTTTAATTTAAAAAACACATTAAAAAATGCTTTCATCAATTTATTTTATGTAGCGGCGCCCCACCCTTGGAAGATGATGTTGATCATTATGAGCACGTTCTGAAAGTTACTACGCACAACGATGCTTTGTATGCCTATTATTATACCGATGATCATACCAACAAAGTAAAAGTTACTGAAATCTTCGATATGACCGAGAATATCGAATTGGCGACTGACCTAAAGCAATACGAAGGTTCCATCGAAGATCATCCCAATCCTCATCAACATCATCACAATGCTGTCCTTAGTGAATGGAATGGCATTGAATCAGGTTTGTGATGTAGCTTTCCTTCTTTTTTTTTTTTTTTTTTTTTTTTTTTTTTTTTTTTTTTT
>CCAG010002322.1:0-23906 GCA_001077435.1 Glossina morsitans morsitans
TTTTTTTTTTTTTTTTTTTTTTTTTTTTTTTTTTTTTTTTAATATATTATTTTCATAATTTTTTATTTGTAATCTCTCATTACTATCACTTAAATTCATTCATTTGCAGTACACATTATACCTACACCGTCTGCATTACGCGAAGATATTTTTTAAATCCTAATTTTTGACTACCTTTTCTGCGTTCCTTATTTTTGTTTTCCTAAACTTTCTTCCTCTATACATAAACTGGAATTTTTTCTTAAAACAAAAAGAAAATATTTTATGAAGGTAAATTTTAAACATAATATATGTACATGTAAATTTGGTGGGTAGCGATAACTTTTCTATTCTTTAGTTTGTTTAAACTTTCTTATAATAGGTGATCAAAAAAGTGATTGCAGAATTTTAATATTAACATATCGCATAACTTTGGCTGATTATCTATTTTTTTCTTAATTTACGTTATTGTACAAAATAATTGAATATTCACTTAATAGTTTGAAGAGGAGAAATGAAAACTTTCCGTAAAGATACTTTTTTCCTCACAAAACGATGTCAGGTTTAAGTTTGATGAGCCAAAGTCTATTATATAGAAAATACATATTAACTAATAAATTCATATCTTCGCATAAGTTTTATTTAGATATTGCAGGTTGGTCGAAACGAAAATTTTCAAAGCAGGTTGGAAAGGCGATACGAAAAGTTTCGAACCAGCTACATAAGAAGATAATTTGTAACAATTAGATTGTAAGCAGTACTGACCTTATACCTTGTACCTGATTGTAAGCAGTACTGACCTTATACCTATCTATTATAGAATCACTTTCTGGTATGAGTTTAGCGTATCCGTCCGTTTTGTTTTACCCATAGGCCATAATTTCTGAGATATATTGATGAAATTTGATACACTGCCGTGCTTTGACCCAACGACGAACGCTATTGAAAGTGATTTTGGACCGGTCCACTTTTTCCACCATCTCCCTTATGATATCTTCTTATGACGAGACGTTATATGAATAATTGTATTAAGCGAAATGGTATAAGACGAGCTTTGTTCCACTATATTTTCTTTTAATTAAATACCATATAAGCTTCTTTTAATTTCTATATTTCTAAAAATTTTATCAAATTTATGCATGAATAAGTGTAGAAATTATTTGATAGAACATGAACCATTTGGCAAAAGCGTGTCTTTACGCCCATAAGGAAAATAGGATTTTCCTAATGTAAATACTTATATATATTGTCAATGTTTTTCCCACACTTGTAAATTTGTTGCAATGCTATATTCATATTTGCTCGTTCTTCTTTTTTCTAAGATTTCTTTATTTATTATATTATAATTCTA
Source organism: Glossina morsitans morsitans (assembly GCA_001077435.1). NCBI lineage: Eukaryota > Metazoa > Arthropoda > Insecta > Diptera > Glossinidae > Glossina > Glossina morsitans. The sequence continues at coordinate 1,331 of CCAG010002322.1, forward strand.
TTGCTTTAATGTTTTATTCAATTTGTTGCAGACTTTTTTATTGATCGCCAAACGGCAACATCCACAGCACATTCCTTAACGGACAGCAAAATTTCTCACACCGTTTCAACTGTTTATACAACTTATAAAATTGAACCGGATTCAAGAACGGCCCCATCCTCGGAAGAAGATAATTGTCCATTTAGTGATTCAGAAGCCGATCACTACTATAACGAGAGTGACAGAAATGAAATACCGAGACATCATCATTATAAACACGATCTAACTTTGGTATCAACACAACAAGATTCCATTATTGTGCCAAACGAGTTATGCATTGATATTGAATAAAAGAAATTGTTAGTAATATTTAGTATATAAATATATATAAAACTGAACTGAATAACCAAAGTTAACTTAACAAAAGAGGAGCGTAGTTCTGCATAACGATTTAATCAAAGCAAAATGTATTTTATTTTTAGAGAATGTATCTTATGTAAAAACATGCGTACTTTATTATGTTTACATGTAAGGGAAAAATTTTAAAAATTGCAACAAAAATAAAGATAAACCAAAATAATTAAAGCGGCTTAATGCGTTTTATAATATATGGGCAAAATCAGCAAAATGTTGAAAACGTGTTGTTAGTTCTTCCCCTTATGCTTACAATGCAAAATATTGAATTAGCAAAACGCATACGTCTAACTTTACTAGACTGTGGTATGGCAATGCCACATTTTTTCTAACTCTTTAGTAAATTCGTATCGTGATGTGAACTATTCCTTATTAACATACAGCAATGAATTAAGTCGGTCGATTAGCAGTACAAGTAATCCATGTGGGGATACGTTGGATTTCTATTTTATAAGAATTTTAAGAAAGTAAGAAGAAGCAACAGCTGATTAACACATAAGTGGGTTTGTGATTTCGGTGGTTTTTGAGGCTTGAATTTGGCTACACTACTATTATTACGATGTCTGTGAACGTACACAGCATTTATGGAGGATGGAAATAAACTATAGGATGAAAATATTATGCCAATATTTTTTGTTAATCGTAAAAATTTTACTCATTTATCCCCCCTTTCTATTCCACCGTGCAAGACACGATCTTTAAATCACATTACCTTGTAACAACACGATTTGTTTTAGACCCAGAAAAACATTAGCAAATTTTGTGAAATGCTATAAATGATTTAGCAAAATTTTATAAATGCGATTACTTTTTAAATTTTTATCAACGCCGAAGTTTTTGTTGGCACAAAGAGTACATGACATTTACTGGGCAAACTAAATATCAATAAATAAATTTTACGACATTGCATTGCGATACGACAACACTAACTTAGCCTTAAAAAATGTTGACAATAAAATTGTTCACACACACGCCAATCAAAGCAAAGAAATCGTTTGTCGCAAGTTCAGTAATCTTTTCATTTTATTTCAAGAGGAGCATTCTTTTAAATTATTGGAAAAATGTTTCGGATGCCTCCTCCAATTGATCCCGCTGAGGAAAAAAAACGTGTCCAAGCTGATATACGTAAGAATTTTATAATGTTTACCATTTTGTGTGTGGCCATACGTTTGGGTAAGTGTTTTAAAAGTAATCACTATAGAGAAGCGACATAAATTAACAGCATATGATAATTGCAGCTCCTATATTTTTGGAAAGGGCAAGTGCCTAGCAAATCATCACATATCGCCCAACGTATATGACACATCTCATCGAAAAATTGTACCTTTCCGAGTCACGTGTTAAATAATGTCTGCCTGCTAATGAATGTGATCGAACAAATGTTTTGGAACAATCAATTTTGACCGTAAATTACCATGTAAATGTGAATCCAAAATAATGACAATAAAGAGAATTGTTGAAATACGTTGTGTTTAATTTTTAAATATTCATTTATTTAAATTTTAAATTTTATTTACTATATAATATATTTACTATATAATGTATATATAGTAGGTGGCAACACAATATATTGAATGCTGTTCAATGGCAAAAGGCAAACAAACAAAACAAAAGAAATCGAAACAAGAAAAATTAAAAGAAAATACGATTTTTCCAACTGATAGCAACATGAGGAACATGTAAATCGGTAAATCGTTATCGTAACAAAGTAATAAATATGAGTTGTTAAAATCTATAGAACTATACACCTCTGCGATAACTAAATGTGCCTAAGTAGAATCTTAAAAATCCCACTCCTATGCGCGTTTTTAATTTCTTAGGTAACTGGCAACACTATAATATACGTATATTTTGGCTTCGATAACTTTCTAGAAAATATGACTATTTTTTGTTGTGACTAATGAGAAGAGAACTAAAGCAAAAGATTGTAAGAGAAATTTTGAATCCAGCACAGTTGAAAAAGAAAACCGCACGAGATAACAGCTCGAAACGAATTTGCGTTTTTTAACGAAAGGGTTAAGATACTTCATATTTTCACTGACATTAAAAGCAGGCAATTTAAAAATTTAACTAGTAGAAAAGCGAAGCAAAATAAAACGGAAGTTAAGAATCATTAAAAAAGAAACGTGCTAAGCAGTTCTCTGGGGTAACGCTAGAGTAAATAAGAAACTAACCTATCACAGCGCAAGTAGTGCTTTTGACAGAAGTATCTACATAAATTTTAATAAAGTTTTCCTAATTTTGCCCAACGAAAATCAGCGTTGAGCATTCAAGTGAATTTTCTGGAACAATTTTTTTTCGTGTCAAAATAAACTGAAAAACTGACGTGTTTTTCGTTTAGAAGAAAATATATGATTGTTTGCGTGTGCGTTATAGTGTCAAACGGCATTACTTACAAACCTATCCCTTGTGCAATTATTCTCTCACAGGTAGTGCTTTTTTTTTCTACTTGCAGAATTTCTGGAAGTTTGCGTGTTCTGTATAAAAGATATACAGTAAACTCTGAATTTGGGACTTCAACAAAGGTTTAATTTTTTCTAAAACAGAAAAGTTGAAATTCAGAACAAAAATATATAACAACAATAATTAGAACAAATATAAGAAAATGTCTGTGATTGGTATCGATTTTGGCAATGAGTCGTGTTTTGTAGCTGCCGCAAAAGCTGGCGGCATTGAAACCTTGGCTAACGATTACAGTTTAAGAGCAACACCGTAAGTAAAATTTTGATATTTTAATTAAATATACGGCAAATTTATTTAAAATATAAAACATTAATTAAAAATTCATAGCAAAATTGCATGAAGTAGCAAAAAAGTGAGGTTAGTTTAATATTTGATGTACTTCTTATTGGCAATGAGCAATTAAAAGAGAATTGTGAAATGCTTTCGGTCGAGTGAGAAATATAAATTAGTGTTGTAAAGAGCATTTGTATAACAATTGTAAATGTATATATTATAAAAGAATATTCTAAAATTAAGAAAATTTATGACAGATTTTTGAAAGATGAAAAAATAATATTAACCACTGTTCCTTTACTATTCAGCCAACAGAAATTTCTGGAAATTATTGATTTTTCTTTATTGTTCGATAGCGATGCAATCAAATAGTATTTTCTCACTTATAAATTCTTTCTCTTTATTTCAGTTCCCAGAACAAAAAATGCACAATTTTTTTAAAATATATGTGTGGATGTAATAAATAAAGAAAAAAACGAAGGTTTTTTCCTTGCAAAACTTCTAATATATATTCCTAAATAAAAAATTTTAGATTGTAATCGGGTGTAAAAAATTTTTTTGGTATTCATATTTTCCATTGGAAGTAAAAGCATTTTACCATTTTTACGTATTTTGGGCGTAAGCCATAACGAAGGAAGGGAGCTTTTTATACTCATTAACAGAGCAGGCTTGTACGGTAATGTTATCGCTCTATTTATACCGCATATGTACGCATCAGTAAGAACACAAGGTGTTTTTATATACTCAACTTTCACAGTTCAGAGCTCCTTTAAACGTATCTGTCTCTTTTTGTGATCAGGAAAGTAGGCAAGAAATGAGAATAATAAGCACAGCAATGATTGTTGATCACATAGGTTTGCGAATTTAGCTCGACTCCTTAAAAGCATAGACAAAAAGATCTTTAAGAAATGTATTCTATTCGGCTCATATACTTATTTAAACTCTGCTTGATATCTATCAAATATTTTTATATAGTTAATGCATAACTTTATATTCCGCAATAGCGAAAATGATATAAACAAAAATTTATTTCACTAAACGTGAATGAAAATCCCAATGATTCAAAGCGGTTCCAATTCCCGTACCAAGCGTAGAGAGGTATACAAAATGTAACGGAATATTAGAATTAACGAATCACACACAAACACATTAATATTTAATATCATGTGAAATTCGCTCTTACAGATATAAAAATTTGCCGCCTATACTAACAACTTAGTTTTGAACTCTTGTTTGTATATCAGGAATGGCGGTCGACAGATTCCCTCAAAGTTAGCAGGACTTTTAAACTTGAAAATCTATTTCTTAGCACTATACATATAATAAATTTTTAAAATATATTGTTGTCAATGAGTTTCGGGTATGTGCAGATTACGTTGTAATAATAGATCTCTTATGATAGTATATCTTTTGCAAGCACTGCTAATTTAGTTTTGCTTTGGAGTTACGTAATAAGATGCCTACGTTTATGCAGGTTATTTCATTATTGTTGGATATACTTAAAAAAACTTATTAAAGATTAAAAAGTGGAATATCAAAATAATTGAAGCTCACTATAATATATTTTTCTTTAAAGTGAGACGAAATTTTGAAATTTCGAGTATCGTTATCTTGTCATTTTTGCTATTCAAACTAAAAAACGAAATTACATATAAAAATTGAAATCGAATGTTTTTAATTTTTGTTTTACTCAGAAAAAAAGCTCCATGCAGATGCCAATTATATTTATAAAGGCAAGAAGCACACCTTGCATAAACACTTTTAGATACAACTATATACGTATATTTATGTTTGCATACGTTGTGTCGATTTGATTTAGTCATTTCTAATCCAAATATGCCCAATTTCAGTATTAATCATTTTAAATATGTACATTATATGACTGTGTGCAAGTATCTATCTACATTGCATTTGATTCTCCAGAGATTCAAACATCATAAAAAATGTACAAATGTAATGAGACATGTTTTCGTGCGTCCTCAGTTTTGCATTTGGAAAGGTGAGGATGAAGTCAAAATTGCAAAATTGTTAACATGTTTCTCTTAAATTACAATTCTTGTGACATATATTTATTAAAGATGAGACTGGAGTAAGTTCTTGAGCCCTTTGTAATTTGTGGCAGATGTGATTGTTCCGAAATACCTGTTTTTGTGTATATATTTATAATTACACTATTTTAAGCATCTTTTTCTTGATAATTTACAAGATTTAGTCTGTGTGGGTGTATTCTATTCTATATAATACTTTGTTCGTGTATGTCTCTAAACATGAATAATTTTATTCTCTTCGCGAACAACGAACAATCTTTCAATTGAGAGTGTGTCAGGCTTTTCTGTTGCCTTACGTGGCTCATACGTGGAGCATGCTTTACACGGCGATCAAGAAAAAAATTCCCTTCCGTTAGATCGAGTTTTCGAGTCTGTTCCCCATTCACTGGGTTTTTGCTAACTTGCGTATCTAGAAGTCAGTTTATGGTTCTTCTTATCGATGTAGCCCAATAGCAATTTGCAATTTTTTGTTGACGATTCCAATCATTGAGCAATTGTTCGCGTGTATTGTGTTTTTTATATTCATGCTCGAACGAAAAACAGCTACCGAGCTTCATGTTTGAAGGGAAAGTAAATAAAATATCATATAAAGACACATTATTTGATAAAATTAAAAAAAATTAAATTAATAACTCCTCGAGGTATGGTGGGATTCATTCTTTTTACTACGGAAAATTAAATTGTTTATTTATGTTTTTCTTATATTGAAGTTGAGCTTTTAAATATGTTTGCTTGTTTCAGTTCCCATTTTGTTTATTACACTTTGATTGATAGTTTTGTTTTAATAGATTTTAACTTTTTCCTCAATTTCTTTTTCAAATTTTACCTTTCGTTTGTTTATTTACTTACTTTTCTTTCTCTTCTTTGTATTGTTTTGTTATACATAAACCGATGCTATCAAATATATTGTTTTGTAAACGCATCGAGCGAGACGCTTAACTCGATACGAAAGCAATCGGGGTTCCGTCAACTTAAAAAGCGATCGTATTGTTTTTGTGTTTTTTAATCTTGAATAGTTCAAGGATGAAGAAGCCGTAAACTGTTCCCAGATGTGTTTTTCATCAGAGACTCCATGAAACGCATACCCTGTTATCAGGGTGAGAATCTGTTGCCAGGTTTGTCTGCCGTCCGTCTATGGTAGCAATAACTGAAATAGGAATCCAAAGTTCGCATATAATCTTAATAAATATTCAATTGTAAGTTTGCAAAGAACATAATACATTCACAATAGGAAACAAATTTAAACTAAAACTCATAGGGTAAGCTGATCAAAAAGTTGATGATGATTATCTGACATACATTTCACTATCACCGACATTTCAACGTCTAAGGATGCTGAATGTAAAAGCATATGGGCGCAGTGATACCCTAATGTAGGCGTATCTTGGGACTATGATGAGAGCAAAAGCTAAATAAGAAGTGACCTCAAATAGAGTTGAAATTGTAAAACGTAGTTTCCACAGAGCCCGTATTGCCGTATCGCTAGGTCGATCACATAGCTTTGGGACGGCTGCTTTAAGCCTCAAAAAAAAAAAAAAAAATGGTGAAAGCCGTGGAGCAGTTAAAAAAACTTCGCCTAGGCGATAGTCACATTATAATTTAGCGAAGCGAGATTCTTTCAAGTCATCCAATCTATCCAATGAAGTTGAGAATCTTGTACGATCCCGAAAGTTTCTTAGGTGCTAATTTACCAGGAAGAATAGCTCTGAAAGATGAAAGAGAACTTGGTGAAAAGGAAAGACGTTGCTGTAGCCCTTAAAAATTGGTGCAAACGAGAATGCGAAGAAAAGTGCAAGGAATGTATTTTGGAACGGCGAAACAACAATAAATTTGTTTGGAAATGATGCGGGAAAGCGTGTACTCCCATCAAAAAAAAAAAAAAATTGCAAATCAAAAAAAGTGAAGCATGGCGAAAGAAATTTTATGATATAGGGCTGCCTTTCTTGGGAGATTGTCCCTTTGCTGCATCTCAGATGCGCTATAAATAGATTTGTATATAAAAACATCTAGGAAAGAATAAGGTTATGTAAATGATAATCACGATAGTAATAATTTAAAATATTTACAAACGCGGCAGCTAAACACTTTCTACTAATATTTGTATTTATATTGATTTTATTTAATACAGATCATGTGTAGCATTCGATGGGAAAAAGCGTATTATTGGTGTCGCCGCAAAAAATCAACAGGTTACAAACATGAAGAATACAGTTAGTGGTTTTAAACGTCTTTTGGGTCGTAAATTTAATGATCCACATGTGCAACATGAGCTGAACAACATTCCAACAAAAGTCGAACAAATGTCGGATGGCGGTATAGGTTTTTGCGTCAACTATTTAGATCAACAACAGCTGTTCACACCAGAGCAATTGACAGCTATGTTATTCACAAAATTAAAAGAAACGTCCACTCATGCTTTGCAAGCACAGGTAAGAGAGCGCAAGAACAAAATTAAAAAAAAAAAAAATTAATTTCGTTTTCAGGTTAATGATTGCGTCATTGCTTGTCCCGTATATTTTACGAATGCCGAGCGTAAGGCTTTGCTGGACGCTGCCCAAATTGCTGGTCTCAATGTATTACGTTTGATGAACGAGACTACTGCCACAGCCTTGTCATACGGTTTCTATAAGCAAGACTTGCCCGATGACAAACCGCGTAATGTAATCTTTGTAGATTGTGGCAATTCATCACTGCAGGTTAGTGCTTGCGCCTTTACAAAGGGCAAACTTAAGATGTTGGCTAGTAGTTGGGACCAAATTGGTGGCCGAGATTTCGATGCTGCTATGGCTGATTACTTTGCCAAGGAGTTCATGGACCGTTACAAGATCAACGCCAAAAGTAATCCTCGCTCATGGTTACGTTTACTAACTGAAATCGAGAAGTTGAAAAAACAAATGTCGGCCAATAGCACCAAATTGCCTCTAGCTATCGAATGTTTCATGGATGATATTGACGTTTCGTCAAGCATGCAACGTGCACAAATGGAAGAATTGTGCGGTCCATTGTTAAAACGTGTTGAAGCAACATTCAAGAAGCTATTGGTTGAATCAAAATTGCCTTTAGAAGAAATTCACTCGGTGGAAATAGTCGGCGGCAGTACACGTATCCCTTCAATTAAGCTAATAATTGAGCAAGTTTTTGGTAAGCCGGCTCGTACCACTTTGAATCAGGATGAGGCCGTCTCGCGTGGTGCAGCTTTACAGTGCGCCATTATGTCGCCCGCTGTGCGCGTACGAGAGTTTGGTGTTACTGACATTCAAAATTATTCTGTTAAAGTTACCTGGGACGGTGAGGATTCTATGGTTGGCGGTGGTATTGAAGTATTCCCCACTTTCCATGCTGCCCCTTTCAGCCGTTTATTGACTTTAAATCGTAAGGAACCCTTTACTATGACGGTACAGTATGCACAGCCTGTGCCCTATCCGGACTTGATTATTGGCCGATGGACTATTAAAGATATTAAACCCAATGAACGTGGAGAACCCAGTGAAGTTAAAGTGAAGGTGAGAATCAATCATCATGGCATCGTATTGATTTCAAGTGCTTCTCTGGTGGATAAAAAAGAAGTGGAAGAGTCATCCTCAAACAGCCAACTCAATGAACCACAAACAAATAGTGCAGAACAACTAAATAGCGGACAAGATCAACCGCAAAATCAAATCAATAACGCTGGCGAACCAATGGATGTTTCGCAAGAGGTAAGTGCAACAAAATCTCTAAAGGACAGGTTTACAGAATTGTTTATCATTCGTCTTAATATAGGTACACCTTCGCTTGTATATTTATATGTATGTTTTAAAATGTAATCATAGCTTTAGCAATATTGAAGCCTTGTACTGTCGCTTTACGCCCTGTAATTATTATTGTCATTATTATTATTATTTTCTATTTTTTGTATCCACCGTTTTACTCACACTCACTACCTGCCCTCGTTTCCCAGTCTTATTTAAGCACATTAATTTCTATCTATTATAATCACTTTTTTTTATCCCTTATCAGTTGTCATTAGTGTCATTTATATGTGTACCGCCATGTAATTTAAATTGGTCTCCTTTTACTTTTGTGCAGTCTATTAAGTAAATATCATATGCTCTCGTCATCAGAACATTTTCAATTATATTTTCTTTTTCTTGTTTTTGTTGTCTTCTTGGTTTTGATTTCTCTCTGTGTGAATCTTTCATGATGATTGATGGGCTTTGTTTATAATTCCACAAAAAAACACCCAAAACATCACTCTCGTATTGTAGGCTTGTAAAGATTATGAGGAGGAATATAATACGACCGCCTCATCACCTCAAGGAGGACAAGGGTTCGCTCAACGGGTCAAGGGCTGGTTTAGTTCGGTACGTTTTCTCACCTATTTAACACCAAAAATTTTAGTTTCCTTTTATTTTGTAAATGATGTATCAAAAGTATTTTGTGTTCTTACTTTAACCCTATGTCCTTCCCAGATTATCAGAAGAATAAAGGCAAGAAAAAAAAAGAAGAAATGCCATTCAGATTTTTTTGCTAACCATAAGGATTAAGCGCTAGTTTGCACACAAGCCTACCGTTGAGCGCTTAAGTGTATTCATACCACTCCATTAAAGTCTGTCTGACTTTAATATATAGTAGTTGATGCACTTGAAAGTTTAAATCGTTTTTTTTAATGCATATGAAACATTTTATATTAACCTTTATTTTTTTTATTTTGTTGTTTGCAAGTTTGTTTCTTTTTTCCTTTAATACATCAACTTTCCTGTTAAATTTACTAAGTTATTTATAATTTCTTGGCTGCTTATTCGTTCATATGTTAATTCATTTAAATTATTGCGTGCATTTTTCAGGGCACCTCTGAAAAGAAGAAGAAGCTTTCAAAGTTGATTGAATTGCCAATGGATTACCAAACTCACGGCTATCTACCCAACGAATTAAATAATTTAATACAATTGGAGGCTAAAATGGTGGCCAACGATGCCAAGGAAACTAAACGAGTCGACGCTAAAAATGCTTTGGAAGAGTTTGTCTATGATATGCGTAACAAGTTACAGGCAAGTATTTTCAAATGGCACTGCCGCATTACCGCTCTCAAAAGCTGAAACAAAATATTGAGTAATGGATTGTATTCTATCTCGTCTTTTAGGGAGATGGGCCTTTGGAACGTTACGTCGTCAGTAGCGCACGTGATAGTATTTGTAATCAACTTAACGATCTCGAAAACTGGTTGTACGAAGACGGAGAAGACTGTGACCACGATACTTATGTGGATAAACTCAAGAGCTTACAAAATCAAACCAATCCAATAAAGGAGCGGGCAAATGATTATGAATTTTGTCCAGCAGCCTTTGACGAATTAAAGCAGGCCATCGCATTTGCTCGAACTGCGCATAGTGAGTTTAAGAAGGGAATTCCCAAGTACGATCATTTGACCGAAACTGAATTCATGAACATTTCTGAAACTACCGAGAAGGTTCAAAAGTGGTTGGATATTAATTTGGCGAAATTTTCCCAAGCTGCACGAACCACCGATAGTCCAGTGAAAATAAATGAAATACGTCATGAGATACAAACGCTAACGACCTGCGTAAATTCGGTGATTAATCGCCCTAAGCCTAAACCAGCTTCCAAGCCAGCACCAGCTAAAGATATGACTGGAACTGATCAGCAACAGCAGCAACATAACGGCGAAGATAAGAAAACTGAATCGGCGCATACCAATAGCGCTCCGGAGGATTCAACGATGGATGTCGACTAGGTAAAGAAGCAACAGCGGCAGCAGAAGAGATGTTATGTGCAGCCTAAGCATTTTATTGATTCTCCTTTTCACTTTTAAGTTGCGTCATCGCTAATATTTGATTAGTAAATTAAACGCTTAAAATAAAAAGCACAGGCACCGAAACAAAAAAAACAACGATCACAGCAGCAAATATTGACGTTCTCTATACAAATACATCTAAATAATAACGCGATAAAGCTCTTATCCAAAAAAAGCTAGCTTTTTTTCACACATCCATTTATATATAAAATTGCCAAATTAAACGAACCACAACAACTCCCATTTATTATATATATACGAATTGAAACTCATTCCCCTTGTCTGACTACAACAACTATCAAAACTTTAATTCTTCTGTTAACAAATAAATAAATATACATATAGATATATATATACGTATCATTTTGAATTATTGTGACATTACTATAAATAATTTATAATCATAATTAATGGAACATCTCATGCAAACTACATAATTGGAAAAGTTTTTATTTGAACCAATCTTATATAGCACTTCAATTTTCTAAGAACATATAAGAGGCAAACGCAATTGCTTCAATAATTTGATATAACATGAAAATCATTAAAAAGCTGAAAATAATTTTAACAGACGTAAAAAGATGAACTCGAGGTCCTACGCTATGTATGCGCAACACATTTTTTTTTCCTTCTATTTAGTTAATAAAGAGCATTTAAGTATAATTTCAGGCAAATAGTAGATTCTTAAATTCGCGTCCTTAACTCCTATGTTTTTCTTAAGGAAAAAAGAAAAAAAAAAAAAACATTTCTCTGCACAAGAAGTAACCTAACCTTGCTTTCATTGATTTTTTGTTCAAATTCTCGCAATTAACTTTGAACATAAAGGATGATTGCTGCTTTTATATTTAATTAATTATATCATTAATTAACTACACATAATAATAATTCCATTAATTAAAATTTTGTTTGCATTGATTACGAAGTAATTAAATGAAATATAATTATTTTAAATTGAATCAATAACGAAAGGATTGCTGTTTTTAAACATATTTGAACCGAATTTAAAGAAGAAGAGAATAAAGAAGTGTCAAGGAAGGCGGGGTTGACTCTTAATTCTCTTCCAAGAGTAAACTATCGGGAAAATTATGAATAATACTCGTTTAATTTTTAAGACACAGTTTATGACATTTTCATGTACTCCTGGATGTCAAATTTAGTGAATCTAAGAACGCGATTCTTATGCCCAATATCGGTCTTAATTGTGTATTATTTCCTAGCATTCAGAGAAAGAGACCTATACCCATTTTTGTCAAAATTGCTTCTAAATAAATTTGCAAGTTTTTCGCTACTTGTACTTAAAGCACTTTTCTTCTGTGACCGGAGGCGCACAAATGAAACACGAGACTAAGGAAAGTGCACGGGTATACAAAAAATTGCGAATACGGAACTCCGCGTACACACCAGTGCGTATTAAGTTTGTGCTGGTGCCATTCATTCTGCGGGATCTCTCGAATATATATGAGTGCTTCGGTGACTGACAATATGTTTCTTCATCTTCTAATTGAAAGTATGAAGATTGCGATTTAAGCAGGCTTAATTTTTCAAATACGCCAGCATCTGCCTTGTAGTCTTCACGAATAATTGTTCGAACAGCTATGTTATGAACACATTCAACGATGTGGATCATTGGCTGCGCTGAATTGCCATCAGCATATCAATAATGGGTTGATCAGTATAGCAAGCCGGTAAAGTACTCGTCGCCAAATTTCGAAAATCACTAACATTTGCCGTGTTTTGGTTGAAGATCAGGCAGATGTTAAGATGTCGATTTACGGCAGTCGATGTGGAATGTGCCTTCGACTTGACTAGCCGTTTCGTCAGTTTCGTTTTGTGAGTTTCGACTATTGCCGTCGAAACGAATAAAATTTTTTAGTGGAGACAAAAACAGCGCTGTATTGGTGTGTGAATAACAATATAAATGCGAATAAATTCAAAGAATTTATGTAAGTAACAATTAAGCTGCCACGGCTAAGTACTTTTTCGCATTACTTAGTGTTCTTTATACATATTTTTTTAATTTTTCTTTAAAAAGTCGCAACAAATCTTTTGCTAATTTCTTTTTGATAACAATTCTTTTATTTTGCGACTTGAGAACAGAAAATAATAGAAAATAATTATTTTATCATTTTATTTATTATTTGTTTTGGAATTTCAGTCATTAATACGGTTAATTATACGAAATATGTGCATTTCGTAAGGATAATTTCTTACTTTTGCTTTTACTCGACATCAATTTTGTTGCTGGAAAAAGTTTCATTCGACACAAAAAAATTGCACACATTGCCGACATCTTTAAACTCGCTTATTCAACGCGTCGACGCGACAATTGATACAACGTCGACAGGCATAAACCCAAACGTAATAAACCGCCATATATCGATCCTAAATATTACACCTTGACCTTAAAGGTAGAAGCGACAATTCAGGTTTTTAAACAAATATTATTTTAATTATTCATAACAATCGATAAAATTGCAGGAATGGGGCAAATAGTTGTTAAGTATTTTTTAACGCATTGTTGATGACGCCTTTTTTTTTAGCTAGAAAACGTTCTTTTTCTCATCGCTTTATTCCACTTGTTAAAGAGGAGTACGGGCCACCAAAAAGAATACGTCTGCTCTGTTGCTAACGAGGTGGCATGTTATCATTCTGCACAAAAAATTAGCGGCATATTCTTTCTGATTGTTAGAAGGGGATTAAATAAGGAGCAGCTTATACATCCGACTTAATATAATTACCGACATACGTTTATGGGATTTAAGGTGCATTGCACGTATCTACAATGTGTACTTGTACTTCTCGTGCAATTTTTATAAACCTTATATTTAAAGTACGTTGTGTTTTTTCTTTACCTTAGGCCGTCATTCCTTCCACATTTTTTCTTATTTCTTCTGCGTCCACTAGCAAAAAGGACTATGAAACAAAGAAAAGCAGTATAGCACTTTCCAAATAAATGCAGTTGACCGATTATTAGTCCTATGGACCAATTTTCATCACAAAATATTGAAAATCAAACCATTGTTTAAAAGATATGAAATCCAAGAAATAGATCCAAGAAGCAGATCGATGTGGTTCAAACATTAACAATTAGACTTTTGGGCACATAAGGATTTATATTTCATGAGAATTCTTATAAGCAGTAAAGTCCAAAAATAGACCTACGCATTCCAAATTCGATAGGGTTAATTTCTATACCAAATTATTATTGTAGGTAAATTTTCACTACGAAACATCGCAAATTAGAGCTTTTTACCATATAATGATTCAGTTTTCGTAGCAACGGTTATAGGCGAGTGCCTTCAATAAATTGCTCTATCCGATCCATATTTCTCATAACTATTTAGAGGGTCGAAATATTGTCACTCAACGATTTTTGTCGGGAAATTTTGAAAATTTCAATTTATTTGGTTATGACAAATTTGGAAAATGAGGCTTTATATGGGATATGGTCGAAAAGGTGGTCCGATCCAGATCATTTTCAATCGCGTTCATCCAAATGAAGAACGGGCCAAAACGCGTTTATATATCGATTTTCATCTAAATATCTCAACAATTGCTATCACTATCGATCGCTATAGTAAAAGTCGGATCTATCTTAACCCCTTCTAGATGTTGTATACGTCTATCCGCACTAACTTAATGTACCCTGTACCACAAGTAGTGTAGAGTACACATATCTAAAAGATTAAGGGAAAGTTGCATTAAAATAAAAAGCACATAAATGAAAATTCTTGTAATTGTGTATTGTTTCAGTCCCTTTAATTGCGGGTTCACTAAAATAACTTACCCATCTTGATCCGTTTACATATTTTGAGAAACAAAAATCTTGTATAGAAATGTACAAACTCTATCAGTGTGCAAAGAATTTTCTTGCTTTCCAGTGTACCATCTGTTACAATAACGTGTAACTGTTACAGTACTCTTGAAGTTTCACTTTCACTAAAGGATTTTACTTCTGACTTTGATTTCTCTTAGCCGAGTATTTTTGTTGAATTTTGAATATTGATTCAAAGACGGTGTCTCTTGTTGGTTCTTCTTTTTGCTCATGACGTAGTTTGCTCTCTTCGATGATTGAAAATTCTCCTTGGAATAGTATATCTCCCGTATTAAACGAAAGCCATTCTCTTCATCTCTTGTTGTAGCTGAAAATTCCTTAGTAATAGTTTC
This sequence comes from Glossina morsitans morsitans, assembly GCA_001077435.1. NCBI lineage: Eukaryota > Metazoa > Arthropoda > Insecta > Diptera > Glossinidae > Glossina > Glossina morsitans. Next base: position 16,469 of record CCAG010002322.1, read on the forward strand.
CAGCTATGCTAAAGGTTTCGTCCAATTTTATATAGGGGCAGTAGAAAGTGGACATCGGTGGCCAGTAGCCACTACGCAGGCTACCCAACGGGTATCCATTTACAACAAATAAAGTCCATAATTCGACTAAGCGATTGAACATATTTTCGTCGGCTGGTGTAAGATGTTTCACATGTTCTGGATAAGGAAACAGATAAAGAGCTTCATCTGTTAAAGATACGCCTGCTTTGAAAGGACTCTGCATGTTGTGCTCTTCGTCTAAATCGTAATAACGATTATATTCACCAGCGTAATCACAAGAATACGGGGAAGTACGATCGATTAAATCTCTAGTTGTTCATATTTAGCGTCAATAGTAGGTACAGTACATTAAGGTACTGGTTATAGTACATTAAGGTACTGGCTATCTGAAATAGGATTGACGGTAGATTATTCTTTCCTTGTTGTTTGTTAAACCAACGTCAATCACACTCACATCTATTAATCTTGATAGAAAAGACACAAACGTACCATTTCTATACTTTGGTTATTAAAAAAGTCATGCGTTATAAAGCTAGTCAACAAGATATGCTTATCTGTGCCCATTGTCTGACGTATTACATGATCTACGTAATTAAAACTATTGTAGGAATCATTAGGAACCACTCCACCAAAATAATTTTCCACAATATCTACATAATAAAATCATAATGACTTCTTTAATTATCTTTTGAAGAAGAAGTTGCAACAAACTATAATTTACTATATACGATCCGTGATCCGACATTTTAGGGATAACCGCCCATTACAGGATAAGAATTGTTAGTTTTTAGCATAAAATTGTAAGAATGCTCAGGTAAGAGGCCATTGGTATCGTCTATAGTGAGATGCATGCCTCCTATATGACCAACATTTAATTCGGATTTATCTTGCTAATAAAGCCAAAGGTTTGAAAAGTTGCACTACCATTCAACAGGCTTACGCCGTGGTCCATGAACGTTTCTAGCAGTTGCACAGGTGACATATCCATTAAACATCGATTCAAATCTCGTACAGTACGCACTTCTCAATTGGCTTTTTCGGCAATTTCTTTGGCAAACCTGCGGGGATTTTAGTCTAAAAGTGCCGGCATTAAAGCTGAACCTGAATGTTAAGTCACTTGATGAAACAAGTCTCTTTCAACATGAAAATAATTGAAAAGAGAATGCTAGGGTGCTTGCAGGTTCTGGGTTGCACTTCGCTTATCTTTGGAGATAAAGTTAATAAGAGAGCTATGCTAGCCTCCTTCTACTCCTACTTGCCCAGCCACAGTTACTTTGGCCGAATCTCCGCCAAAATTGCCTATGAAAATTTTGATAAATTGCAAAGCCAAGCGAATGAACTTCGGCATTTTCCGGTATTTCGGAGGTTTTTGTAGATAAAAAACCAAAAGGGCCTACACTATATTGCGGCACGACCAGGACAGTGTCTCCTTCAAGAAAATCTGCCGGAGTCTCTGAATCGCTACCCTTCACAATTCACAAATATTCGCCATGAATGTAAACCAAAGCCGGATACTTGCCTGTTACATTAGGCGCACTTATCGTCATAGTTAACCAATCATCAATATCTGAAATTTCATCTAGAGTTTGCAACGACTTCATTGAAACTACTGAAGGGCAGGCAATTTTTTCAATTGTAGCATCCATAACATCTTTCCAAGGTTCAATTGGTCTGACAGGCTAGACATATGAAGACAAACTATTTCAATATCTTGACCTTTTACTGCCCGAAATGAATCTTAAACCGATGTTTGTCTGAAGGTGATTCTGCATACTTAACATCCACAAATTGTAGAACTTCTCTTTCCGTCCAAGCGGTTTCTATAATTTTACCTTGTATTAAACCCAAATTTGGTAAATTTACGATGGCATCCCTTTGCTCAAGAAGAGCCAATGGAATATGTAAACTTTGTAAAAGCATCAGCAATTTGAAGATTTGCAACATATTTTATTTTTTTGTTCTCCTGTTATCCGCAATCATTGAAAGACCAAATAAATTTGTTCAAGACTATTTGAAGGAGTGAAGATAGCTGACTGTAACCCAAATTTATTTTAATAACTTCAAGTTGGATAAGAAAAGATAATAAAAAATTATTCCGATTCAAAAGTTAATGGGTGATATCATGAAAAAATCTTAATTCCTCACGAACAGAATAGGAAGTCGTTAATATTAATTAGGGGAATGTTTCAAATCTTACCGGCTTCTTAATTTCTTTTTATACTCACCGTTGCTGAGAGGAGTATGTTTACTTCGTCAAAAAGTTTGCGACACCCAGGATGGCACTTTCGACATCCTGTGAAGTATATATAGTCCGGATGAATGTCGTGTTCTGAAGCGATTTGAGCATACCTGCTTGTCCGTCCGTCCGTGTGTGTTATGTCTGTGGTAAACATTCACCGGGTCGCAAATGCGAAGATCTCGCCTTCAAATTGGGCAAAAAGTTTGAACGTGCTACAAGTTAGTTTGTCTTGGAAATGTGATAAATCTGTCAAAGGACACACCTGTAGTACAACGAAAACTAAGAACATCCTGGATTTCAAAAAGCAGAAGAAAGGAACGGGTTTTTCCTCATTACTAATTATTCACAACAGTAAAAATTAGATATTCTAGGAGCAATTCTCAAATAACTGTATAAAAATAGAAAGAATCGGTCACGTCCACATAATATTAAGAGAATCGAAATTCAATTTTCTCCGAGTGTTGTTCTTTTTTGAGATAAAGATGACGCGTATCGAATGCTCACTGGTGGCCGAATATAATTTTCTTGCTTTTTTCTTTTTAAGTTTGTATGCATAATCGAGAAGAGAAAACTGCAGATAAAGAAGGAAAAAGAAAACAAGTAAAAAAGAAGAAATTAAATTCACCTTAAGCTTCGCGAATTCATTACAACATTTCGATGTTTGCTAATATAAATAAATTTATTGTGTGTTTGCTAATAATATACAGCAGAATAAATAAGAACACTATTATCGGCCGAGGACAACCATTGCGTATCCTACGCTCTTCCGCACTGTACAGTTCTTCACTCATTTTCGAAATAATACATCAAAAATTAGGCATTATTTTTATGCAAGGGCATATTTTTCATGAAAGTCCGCATAGTGAAGGCTGCCTAACCCATCGTATGGAGTGACCCAAATTTAGCAACCTTGATCTATTTTCAAAAACTGTTATTATTTTTCAGTTTCAGCCGTTAAAAGCTAGAAATTAAACTTTCTGTCTTGGTTTTCACGATATATTTGGGTCTAAAAAATAGACCTGTGTTAATTTTTATGTGAAATTGTTACCATGGTCCCGTTTTCACCATAAAATATTAAAAATTAAACCTTTTTCTGCAGGGCTTACTATCCATGAGAAACAAAAATTTGGTCCATTTAATTCTTACGTCAAACTACTTTGATGAACAGATTTTCATCACAATAGATTAACTGTTAGACCTTATAAGAATCACTTGCTAAGAATCCTTATGAACGTTGGTATCCAAAAAATAGACCTACGACCTCCAAATTGGCTAAGGATGATTTCTTAGTTAATTTGCTATTATGAACCAATTTTTACCACGAAATGTTGAAAATTAGAACTTTTTACCATATAAAGATTCAGTTCTCATAGAAACGATTATGTGAGAGGGGGTTCAAAAACTTACACCAGCCGAGTCAAATTGTTCATATCAATTTATAATGTCGAAACGCTATTACTCAGCCATTTTTAGTGAGAATTGCAATTTTTTTTTCAGTAAAGTACCTTTCAAAATGAGGCGTCACATGGGGAGTGGTCGAAAAAGTGGACCGATCCAAACCGTTTTCAATGGCGTTCGTTTTTGTGTCAAAGCACGTCTGTCTGCGTACCAGATTTCATCAAAATGTCTCAAAAATTGCGGCCTGTAGATTGAAACTAAATATACATGGACAAATGTCACACGGACAAACGCAGAGACGAGCTTATCGATTCAAAAAACTATTCTGAATCGATCGGTACAATAAATAGGGGGGTTTATTTTAAGACATTTTGGATGTTGCATGCGTCCGCGCAAACTTAATACCCTTCTGTATTTATAGTGTGGTCACAGGGGAAAGATTGATTTGAATTTTTTTGGCAATACCGTTTTTAATTTCCAAATTACTTTTGTGTAGCTAATTGCATGTGCAAAATAATGAGATATATAACGAAATTTTTATCAACCCATATTTTCCGAGAATAACTGGTATAACTGTGATGGTGTTAATTTGGTCAGCGAGAAATTTTCCTCTGCAATAGCTAAACTCTTCACATGGTTTATAAAACAAGTACCATCTACGGAGAATGGAGAGAATACGGAGTTGCTTTCAATATATCTGAGAAATGATGAAAACACATTAGACTAAATATCATCTATAAACGGCAGACTTGCATAAATTATGATCAAAACACCATCTACAAACGGCTATCTTATATATAAGATGGAACATTAGTACCGGTCCAAGGCATCCGATATAAATAAACGATATTGAAGACCATAAAAGAGAGAGTAAAGAACTGAAATGAGAACATTTTATAGATATAAGGTAAATAAATGTTCCATCTTATATATATAATGCTTTTGTACTAGCGAAATGCACCATCTTGTATATATAATGTTTTTGGTAAGCAGCATACATTTAAACGTATTTTGCGTATATATACAATTTGATATCATACATGAGTTATTGTAGAAGATGCGTTACCGATTTATTTCACAAGACTGGTTCCCTAGAATATCTTCTACAATGCTCTAATTCTTTTCGTAAAATATACGAAATAAAATTGTATACAAACAAAATTTATAAACATATTATACAATTATTATTATTATGTTTATTATTATTAATTTAGAAAGGGAAATAAATTCTAAGACTAAAAAGCTTGCATCTGAGGCTTTCGAAATAAATAAATAATAAATAAATTATATAACGATAAGTTTAACTTTTAATCGCTATACCTTTGTGGTATAGTTACGTATATTAAGTTTGTGGGGACGTATACAACACGCAGAAGTGCTTATAATAGGCTCACCTGTTATTATACCGATCGATTCAGAATTATTTTCTAAATCGATCTAAACTGTCTATTTATTTTTATGTTTAACTCAGAGGCAGTTTTTTTGATATATTTTGATGAAATTTAGTATACCGACGTGCTATAGCCTAAGGACAAACGTTACTGAAAATGGTTCCGATTAGACAATGTTTTTGATTACTTTACCATATAACGCATTATTTTGAAAAGTTGTTGTATGAAAGCATATAAGTTGGTATGGGTGACCGTATTGAGTGAAGCGGTGTTAGGTATTTAATGGTCGGTTGTGGTCTTGTAAACGATTGATAGAGTGTTCATATCAAGACACTGTTAAGATTGCAAATAATGAGAGTAAAAAGGGCAAGCTCTTAAATGGCTGCTAACTAACGGTGCTGCTACTTTTGTTGCCAACATGTACCTTGTAATTTACTTTATCGACAAATGTATGGAGGAATGGTTTACTTGCATATTTTCGAGTAGCGTAAGAGGATTTGCAGCGTCTCGCAAAGCCCTTCTATGTCTTACAAGGTTCCTGTTAAGTCAATTTCGATTTGCTTCCATTGCCAAATGACATAATATAAAGAAAGGAAGCATTCTGCTTGATGTGTATATAGTTTTTGATTATTTAACAACATTTTGTTTAACTTTTTTACTTTGTTTAGCAAAATAGATTAGGCCTATTAAAGATAAGCCTAATATATCCATTGGAGTGATTAGTTTTTTTTATTTGTTGCTCCTTTGCCTTTTATCAATGGTGTCGAAGTATACGATGACCTATGGAAATATTGTTTATATTGTTTATATTGTTTATATAATTGATACACAATTGATTACAGGCTTTAGTGAATTGAAAGTATTAATTAGACAATTGGCGGAAAAAACAAAAAAAAAAATTATTTACTTACCTTTCACAGATGACGTTTGCAAACATTGATGATACACAACTGATAACAAGCTTTACACAATTGGCGCAAAAAACAAAATTAATTTATTTACCTTTCACAGGACACAAATGATTATCGCCAGCTTTCCAACACTACCCCTCAAATTTTTCGTTACAATGCGTTAATAACTGAGAGAAACGTAAGAAATGAGAGCCAAGTTGACGTTTATTGGTTTTGTATAAACAAACTACATAATGCAAAATGACAAGAATAGATAACTATGTAGGTTTTGACAAATGAAAAAAGGAATGAAGTTAAATTTAGTGTTTAAATTATTAGGTTTTTTACTGTAGAAAAACGTAATTATTGTATATTCTTTTCACAGATTTTTCATAAAAATGAGAGTTAACAATTCTGTTACAATATATTGTTAGTGATTAATTCATATAAATGATGTCGTCTTCATCATTGTATGAAATTTCCTCTTCCCGTATGCCAAATACTTTTGCTTTTCTGCTCATATATGAGCGATTAAAAAAAAGATTCAGTATATTAAAAGGTGTACTTCCAATCTTTATTTAATTCTTATGTCAATTTTTGTGGGAGTTGCAAGTTTACAAATTATTTATATTTTTAGGATTGTTATTTTTATAAGTTTCGTGCCAGCAATCCTCTAACTTCTTGGCTCAACTGCCCCAACGGTGGTGCGTTTACACAAGCATTAACACCATTATCTTCATAGGCCGCATGGAGTGTTAGGTCATTCAAATAATTTCCTGCTACTTTTTAGTGGTAAACTTCTGTGCGACGCTGCATAACATTTGCGATTTTTCCCAGATTCATTGGGCTGTAGCAGCTCTTTCGCTCTTCCTGTAGAATACGCATGCAACATATAGAAATAGTCAATAGTTGTAGTTCGATATTCGAAATACTAAATACTGTAATATTGACCTATACATACGTCAGTGCATCTTCTCACAATGTTCTTCTCTTTGTAACGGATATCGTTGTATTTTTTTTAGAGTATCTGCCGATAAGGTGTTATCAGCCAAGGCTTTAGGGAGTATCCACAAAAAAAAAAAAAAAATTAAAAAGACGTAGGTTTTTGGCGCTTTCATTTTTTTTAACGTTTACCGAGCAGCTAAGCATTGCTATCATGCCCCGTCCAATGCTTTTCTACGTAAGCTCTTTCGCAGGAGTGTCTCGCAAAATTTTGTGTCCAACTCTTGTAACACCTGTGATGCAACAGTTTATAACGTGCTTTGTGCAACACTTACAGTATGGTCGCTGCAGGCTAGGCATTGGCAACCTCCTGAAGCCAACAGTTCTAAAGTCATGGCTAAGCGCAACACCGTCGATATATATGCACTCCTATACAAATTTTTCCAACCACGTAAAGAAAAGCCGCTTTGGAAATGCGGAGCTTCTGCATAAATCTGCATACAACGATATAACATATATTTATATGTCGTTTGCAAATATTATAAACAATTTACTTA
>CCAG010002331.1:0-31552 GCA_001077435.1 Glossina morsitans morsitans
TTGACACTCATCGTTGATTTGATTACGTGAACAATAACTCATTAACGACTTCTTTGTTTAGTTTATAAATATGTAAACGCAAGTAATAAATGAAATGTTTAATTTGAATAAAATATCTCCATATCGTTATAAAAAAAAAAATACATAAATATAAAATTTTGTATACTGTTTATAAATCTGTGAATAACTTCACAAAGCACTGCTTTGAATACTGTAATCCAATAGCTCCTTCATATATTTTTTTTAATGTTTAAATACAATAAGACCTACGAAATCGCGTTACGGAATAATTTTCTGCTTAAATATTAAAAATGAAATAAATTTGTGTATGAATTTCAAATTTCTTTTTTCATTACTATGATGGAATAACTAAAAAGTTTCAGGTAAGTCACACAAATTGTTTGTTTAACTATTCGCCCGCAATTGAATCTTCAATCTTGTTACATTTATCGAGGTACTAAAGCGACGCATGCCTCATTTGGAATGATTATCATTGCTCTGTTACCCTATATAAATTAGTATACTTGTGGAACTCTTAGTGCTGAATATAATCATCAATTATCATCTCATCACTATGGTCATTACGGTTGACATTGGCATGAGGGCGTCCATTTAGTTTTCAATGATAAATTAATAATTGGTCGGCACTCATGACGACACCATTACACCAAACAAATGGACCTAGAAGAAAAAAAGAATAATTTAAACAAATCCGTAGACATAAAAGAAAATATTGCAACCCATTACTATTTCTATAAGTGATAAATTTCCGGCACACATTAAAAACACTTCGACCTTTTCCTACATTATAGCATCAACGTTGTAAGAAAGCACCCCGTTCGGTTACTAGGGTCTACACCGATCCGTCTCATCAACATCCCCCAAAGCTACCCATTTCGGAAAACTCCGCTATTGAAAACTCTGACTGCTTAAGGCAACCATCCTGTAACCATAGTGTACTAATCTGCGCACTTATTTCATTTTATAAGTATTTAGTTCATGCTTATACGCACATTTTTTGTTATTAGTAGGCAGGAGACCATAATCTTTTGTTATTAAGGAGAGGGTTGTTATTTTCTTGCGAGGAACCTTAATCTTTTATTAGTAAGCAGAGTTGTTGTGGTTTTGTGGATTTTGTAATGTTAGTTGCAAATACAACCCTATAGAAGGTCGGGTTGTTAACCTGATTGTTAAGAAAAGATATTAAGGGGAACTGTTTGCCAATTTGTGAAAAACGGGTGGACTTTTTGGTTAATTGAGAGAAGTGGTCGGAAAACGGGGAGACAAACATAAAAAAATTACAAACCTCGAGAAAATGTAATTAAAATTTGAAAAGTTTAGATTAAAAACGCTTGATTATTGCTAAAAACATTGAATATATGCCTATTAGTATTGTGTTGTATTTTTCTATAACGATCAATAGTTTAAATAGTTTAAAATATAAAAAGGAATCGAACTAAAGTAGGTGTGAAAAAATTTTATATTTGGATTGACGCCAATATTTCATATTTGTCGTGATTACTTGAGCTATTGAAAGTGAACGCATGAACGAAAAGAAAAAGTTGACGCAAATATTCAGGCGGAAAAAACAGAGATTACGATTGAAACATTGACGTACGTATTTATGTATGTATTAAAATACAAAATGCTCAGCTGTAAAAACATTCTTTATGCAATAGTGACTCGAAACAATATAATCCGATGTATGTATTTAAAATAGAAGGTAATCGTATATGTACGCAAACAACATTAGACTTTAATTAAATTTGAATTCCACGATCTTTAAAATTTATATATATGCATGTCATTTATAAAAATCAATATACAATAAATTGATTGCACATTCTATGTAAAAATGAATGTACAATAAGTTAATTAAAAAGAAAGACTGCTTATTGCTTTACCGTTTGAACATAAAAACTATACACTGGTGTGTTATGGGTAAAGCATAAAATATTTCATTCGTCTCGTGAGTAAAGAAATAAAAATTTTCTAAAAAGTAAGAAAACAATTTCCATAATTACCTAAATCGAAAATGATCAACCAAAAAGTGACTTTATCTGACAAAATTGGTAATTCCTCGCTGTTTGACGGATGGTGAACAAGGTTAAATACGAATTCATTGTATTTAAACTCAAGAACATCTACTGAAGCAAATCTCAATTTACACTGCCATGAGAATTTGATGATCGAACTCTGAATAAAGCAAACAATACATCGAACCTATAAATTCAAAAAGTTTAGTTAGCGTAGCCGAGAACCCAGCGAACCTACCCAATGTGTCACTTTGCGAATTCAGGTTTCAAAAACCAAATTAAATGTGTTTTTATCAGAATAAAATAGTGTCTAATATAGGAGAGTTACTGATGTTAGAATAAGAAAATTTTATTAAAATACAACAAATTTATGTAATAAAAAAAACTTATGAATAAAAAAATATAAACATGAAATAGAAAGTTTGTTTGAAATTGAATATTTATTATGGTATATAACCTAAAAGTTTAATTTCTATTCCATTTTAGAAGAACAGAAAAGTGAACAATAAAGGTGTTTTATTTTCAATTTGAAAACGTAGTTTTCAAATCTAAACCATTTCTTTTACTTCTTTAACTGATTCAGATGCTCCGTGCTGTTTCTTTTAAGTTCATTTTTCTACAGTCTTCATTTCATTAACTAAAGAAAAGGTAATTGGTGCTTACATTATTTTATTTACCGTTAAATTCCATATATTTGTTATTTACCGTTATGTTGATTTCTTTAATTATAGTTCGTAAACCATTTGTTTATATTTATATTTACATCGATTTCCTTATTTCTTTTTATCAAATAATATGGTAACGCCATGTAGCATTGTACCTACCACATGGCCCGTAGACATAAAACGAAAGTAGGCAGAAGAAAGAAACGAAAGTGATCAACAAACGCCGAACATAGTCTTATAAGAGGTAACTTTCAGGTACTTGATTACCATATTAATGACGCTTAAGAAACACAAACGAAGAAGAAGAAGATCTGTTATTATATGATTTACAATTACTTGAAATTATAACGCGTGCACATACCTGTTACCATATTAGGTACTCGCATTTTGTGTTTGAATGCCTATTTTACAACGTTAACTAATTATGAGTTACAAATTTACATTGACTAAATTGGGATTTAATCCATATGTTCGTAAATATGTCGGCATGGTCTCTCTTATTTTAACATCCTCATTTACTTGCCCGATTGGTGTTCATCTTTCGAGGCAACAAGAAACTAACGAACGTATACGTAGGACTTATTAGGCATACAATTGTATGGTATCCTTGGAATAGGTACAAAAAGACGTAAACGTGTCATAAGGATACTATATAGATGCTAGAACGAAAAAGACTTTTACTTGTTTCATTTCTATTCGTTTCATATACTAATATTATTCGTTGCGGACGTCTCAAACTTCGGTTGCTACTAATGAAAGTCACCCATATTACCTTTGTGAAGATATCTTTGATAACAATCATGTTTTTGAATAAAAGCGCGGAAGATAATACGACAAAGAGTAAAAGTCGGCCACTCTTCCGTTATGGACACTTTAAAGTGTAAGCTGTGCAAATGGAGTGCATTTCTAGCTAAGTGCGCAGTTGACCTCGTTGCGTATTGCCGGTGTGCTAGACTTGTGTAAATAACAATTGTTGAAGAATATTAATATAAGCTTTTCTAAAAATGTCATAATTTCAGGTGAAACATTTAAAAATGTTATGTACATGAATTAATATTGTGAGCTATGAAGTTTCTGCTTTTCTTAATGTAATCCATCATGAATTCATTTTAAGGCAGGAAATGACATTTTTTGTGCAGAATTTAATAAATTGCTTGTGATTGAAATATCATAAAAGAGTACATAAACCTTGTATGAGGAGAAGCGAGAGCAAAATGCGCACTTATTTTAGATCAAAACTCAAAAATGTCGATTTAATTAGTTCGTGATAATAATAATGTCATTATCATGGTATCCAAGCGACAAGAGAACGGCATCTGTACTGCCGCCATCATTTATACAAATAATAAAGACCCGTTACCGGTTAGCAGCCGGCTAGCAACCGTAAAACATTTATCTAAGCAAAAAAAAAACCTGGTGGATTTTGAAAAATAAATTTTATGCGTATGAATAGCTAATGCAACGAGCTTTGGCATTTTATGGTAAGCGCCGTAATGTAACATAATGAGTTAACATGGCGGGATAGGATCACGTTTTTCACGCAAGGGCCGACAAACTGCTAGTGATTGAAATTTCATAAAAGAAACTGTGAACCCTTTAAGACGAGAAGCAGAAGCAGAAAGTGCGCTTATTACGAGTCAAACATCTCAGTTCGTTTAATTTTTGAAAAACACGGCAAATTTGTAAGAGATATGCAAAATGATGGTTAGAAATCAACACTTTCAGAAGATGTACAGAAATCTTAAACTTTTCTATTTTCAGATAAAAATTCTTGTTATATTGCTGTGAAGAGTACTACTAGTATGAATTGATTTTAATGGAGGAAGTGGTATTTTTCATGAATGATTCACTAAACTGCTTATGATCGAATTATCATAAGAGAAAACCCTGTTCTTGTAAAAAGAGAAGAGGATCAAATTTATTTTGGATCGAAAACAAATAATGCCGATTTAATTAATTCGCGATAATGTCAAATTCATTATCATGGTATTCAGGAGATAAGAGAACGGCATAATCAACTCTTTCCAAACATCATCTGTACTGTCTCCATCATATATATAAAAAATAATAAAAATTTGTCGCGCTGCCAGATGTAATGGTATTGTACTTTACGGGCCTAAAACATAGATAAGTAAATGTTGGCGTTCAATACTTTTTGAATGTCTATAGAAATTTATCTAAAGCTTTTTGTATTTGCAGATGAACATATTAAGGTGCTTCCTTCAAGATTTTGTTAATATTACAAACATTTCGACACATTGATAAAATCTTTGATAAATCAACTATGTGGCGAATGTTTAACTGGAATTCAGCAGCATACATTTGTAGACGTACAGGCAATTGAACTAATTGTTTCTAATCGTTGTTTCTAATCGCACTCCGAAGCCCAGCTTTTTGGTATTTATTATTGCATGCAGTAGGAGCTTTCATGCATGATTGAAATCAATGGTTTTGCAGTGGAGCCTCGTCGAAGTATGGCATCTCTTGCAATTTCCAGGTAACTCGTTTTCAATTTTCATAAAAATAGCTAAAATAAGAAAATGTCGATTAAATTTGTACTCATATTAGTTATATTTTTAATAATATCTGTATTCGTAAATTTACAATTACGCTAAGCTTAAGGAGAGAGCAAATGAAATAATCCTAATTCTTCCTGTTTATAAGTAATTATCACTTACGATAACAATCGTTTTTTTCGTTAAAACATGCGACTTAAGTGATTATTTTGTAGTTATATTTAATATGTAATATTAAACACTAAGAGATTGAATCCTCTTGCAATTATAAGTGACGATATTGGTTACCAATTCATAAGTAGTAGACGGATTGTCAGAGAGGTGTTCGTTAATTAGACTAAATAAATGTTTATAATTGATTATATAGAAAGAGGGATATAACATTAGAATTAGCCGTTAGGTCAGATTAATACATATTTGTTACGGATAATAATCAACAACACATTTTTTACATCCTCTTCGCAGACAGATTTGGAAGGGCTAAGGGGTTTATGTTTAATTTATAAAGTCATTTCTTCGTAGAGGAAGGAGACCCATTTTTTTAAAGCTCTGTTGCTACTGGTAATTGATGTTGGCTTTTACAATAGAATCTCGTAACAAGCTCTACAATTGCTACTTGGAGAAGTAGTAACACGAAAGTATTTACATTGTACCTTAATTGGCCTTAATATACGGTTTGCTATATGGTACATTTCAGCAGCGGTAAATTTACTACATATACCGTTTTAGTATTTCCGTCATTGTTTAATGAGGGCATATTAATTCTGATGATTATCTGATGAAAAGTTTTTCGTTATATCTACTTTTACGGGGTATTACAACTGCTGTCCATATCACGACTTATTTGCCATTACTACCCAGACGATAAATAGAAAAAATTGCTTTGCATTGAAGGCTTTTAATTATCATATATATATTGTGTCATATAACATACATCATTTACAAAACATCACTTGCACAAACTTTTCCCGTTGGTTTCTATTTTCATCGTGCTTGCATTCGTATAGGCAGTAATCGTTGAGTGACCGCTTCTATTAAATGTAGTAAATTATATTAACGTATTCTTGGTTATGGCATGGTATGGCTGTTTCTTTTCTAATTCATCTTTAGGTCGCTCCTGTATGTGTTTGTACGTCGTCTAAAGTTCAAGTCTCCTATTACACATCTGTTTTTCAACTTTTCACACCACAGACGTCACGCACACGCAGAAAACTGTTGCCTTTTTTTCTTTCTTCTATAAAAATTAATGCCACTTATCTTTCATAAAGTATCCCTTCTCGCATGCATCATTGTATATGACACCAGTGCAAGAGCCACTAGAAAAAGCCTTGAAAACATAACAAGTAAACTCTAACAGATTAGTGACCGTAGATCTTCCTTTTCGAAAGCCATGTTGGAGTGGAAAAATATACGATTTGATGGCAAAGGCCAGATGTTGAGTCACAATTCTCTCGAATAGTTTAGGCAAGACACTCAACTTGGCGATGTTTCTATAGTTCTCCACAAGTTGTCTGCTCCCACTTTTGTGAATGGGAATAAGAAAACTACTCTTCCAACACAAAGGGAAAACACCTAAGTTCAAGGACTGATTAAAAATCTTGGAGATAACACTACATAGCAAGACAGCGCAAGATTTAAGTACACATGAAGGAATTCCATCAGGTCCAGGCGCACAACTATATTTTAGAGAACTCAACCCTTTAAAAACGTCATCTTCAGAAATAACCAAATTAGGAATTGAAACCAAGTTAGTTATCGGATATGGGTAGTTTGCTAATAAATCTGAATTAGCTGTCGAAAAGTTTCGTCGGAAGTATTCACCAAACAGATTTGAGATTTCAAAATCTTCCGAGGAATCAGAGCCATTAAAAGAAACATGCGAAGGATGTGTGGAAATTTTTCTTTTTGAATTAACAAATTTAAAAAAGTATTCTGGGTATCCGAATTAATATTGGTGGTTGAGGGAGTTAAATCTATGCTTTGCGGCTGAGTAAGCGAAATAGTCTAAAGAAGAGCCACTTTTCGAAAATTTCTTGAAAAGCTTGTTTTTTCTATTCTTAAAATATCTAATTGTCTTATTAAACCATGGGGGACATCTGCTTCGAGGTCGGCATTGCTTCATCGGAACAGATGCAGCAATAGCTAGATTTAATGTGTTGTAGAACGACGACAATAAGCTTTCTATACTTCCGGTTGAGGAAATCAAGCCTGATATGCGAAAGATGATTTTTTAGCAATACAATATTGATTTTAGGAAAATCATAATATTTTGTTGAAAAAGCTTGATTTGGCACATTAAGGCAGTTCACCGAACCATCATTCATGTGATGAAAGAAAATACACATCGATGGATGATAAGGATCCTCAGGTAAACTAAAAGGTCGACAACGATTTACGTTAATCTCAGGAAAATTGGCAAAGCAGAGATCAAGCAGTCTACCATTACAATTAGTAGTACGGTTATATTGAACTAAGTTATGATTATATAATTCATTAAGGAGCACAACAGCCTTATCAGATGTTGAAGTAGGGATCAAGCAGCCAGTGTTATCACTGTTACACCAAGAGACTTGAGGCAAGTTGAAGTCACCCAATGCAACGTTCAAATCGGTAGGAGTAGACCGCTTGGCCACTTCACAAATGAGGGTAGCCTGTTGCTTGTATATGGAGATACCAGAATTTGGAGGAATAAATAGCTGTCTATTAAGCAGTTTCGCTCGAATGGCGATAAATTCAACGTCAGGAGAAATGGGAAATTCTATTGAATTGGACGGTACCGACGCAGATATGGCAATTAATACACCACCACCAATGCGATTCACTGGATCATTTCTAAAGACTTGGAAAGGATTGTGGAATAGTTCCGACGAATGAAGATCGGGTTTTAGCCAAGTTTCAGTGAAGGCCAAACAGAAAAACTCCGTGCTTACTGAGTTAAGGAAAGTTGACCGAATTTTTGAGTTTAGGCCCCTAACATTTTGATAAATCAGAGATAATGAGCCTGAAGAAACAGTTAGTTTTTTGAAGGCGACAAGACTATTGCTTTGGTATTACGGGGACGATCTCGAGGGATAAATTCTTTAATTAAGGATCCTACTGGCCACAGTGGTTTATTTAACAACATTTCACTATTTTCAGTCGGAACTAGTATTTTAAACGAAGAGATTGCTCTTTATTGAGAAGGAGCCATTTTGAAAATGCTAACACGCTTTAAGTTGACTGATGGGACTTTCGCCGTCAGATATCTTTTTATGTTATCCACCGATGTTTCATGCGCCAGTCTTGACACAAATATTGCTTTTCTAGGGGGAACTGCCGTCAAGCAAATATTATTACTAGGAATAGGAGGGTTCACGGCTGGGGAGTTTAGAGATGGGGAGAATATAGATGGGGTTATCGCCCTTGCACAAGCTGCTTGTGTGACTTGCCCAGTCTGGTGACCAGCATTCACATTCGAACAGCCAGGGTGAGAGGGTGATTTATTTTGTTCTTTATTGGTACTAGGCGAGGACGCCTGAGTTGAGTGAGTAATACCACCTGGAGGAGATACTCTCGCAACTTCAGCATAAGTTATATCAGAAGGACTTCCTGGTTTATTTGTAGCTATTTTGTTGCAGACCGACTTAACCATATGTGGAACGCTAACGTTAACGTTAACGTTCTTTGAAGACATTTTGGAAGCATTGACTTGCCCCAACGAATCGGACTTACGAGGAGTTAGTGGTAACGTGCCACACGCTACACTACGAGTAGTGATTTTACTAGCCTGGGAAGAAGATGAGTGCTCAATAAAGCGGCATTCATCAAACCTAGACATATTCGCGACGGGGCGTTGCTGGCTGTGCTTACGGGGCCGTTTTTTTTGTCAATTGCTACAATCGCGCATAGGTTTAGAAAAATTGCTATAACTTTTTATGTAATTGATATATCTGTATTAAATTTTAAAGAAGGGAGCATAGGACTTGTTTATACACAAAAATGAGGGTTTGAAATTATACTTCAAAATATTTTCTATTATTTATTATAATTATAAACACAAACTCTTACCTTGTGTAACAATAATGTAAAAGCCAACTTAACACTGTTTGTTTACGTATGGATTCAAAAGTTTCAAGATGGTGTTTTCCAAACTAACGCTCTTTCCACAATATAAAATAAAACTGGAAATATAAAATTCTGTCCTGGTTCGTATACACTTTTAAATTTATTGCTAAAATAATCTATAATTTCTTGCACTTTTAATAACCTGTTTTCTGTTGAATAAGCAGTTGAGTTATCGGAGAAATGTAGAATTTTTTAATTAGGTTCTCCTCAAGAATAAAGATGTCACATCGGCAATGCTTTAAGGATTGTTTGGAAAGATTTTCAGTCCGGAAGCTTTTTCAAATTGCTCATTACATCTTTCTAGATCAAAATCCGACTAATCCTTATCACTTTCTTCAACTTCTACTTCTTCTTCACTTGATCACGATGAAAGCAGACGTAAGGAATTTTCTCTTTTTCGTATAGGTTGAATTGGCAGGATTAGGTATATACAATATTACAATTATATATTATTTGATTCGATTCCCTTAAGAGTACACAAGTAAAATATATTTATGCCGACCTTTCAATACTCGATTATTTGTATAAAAGCGCTTCCAACATATTATGAAAGTACTCTTTTTTTAAGAAGATTTAAATGCCGACAATTCTGCTAATCTCGTTTTAATCAGAAGTTAAATTATTGTGTTTCCAGGATAACCTATTCGTTGCTTTGTTTTTCAGATCTTAAACTTGTTATGTTTCGGGTATTGAAGTGTGATTGATTTTGTAAATAAGATGCGAGATGTGAACAGATTTTAACACATTTATTAGAAAGACTGGTATTGATGGGGCCTTTTAACTTTAAAAACCCATTTACGCATATTCTTGTAAAATATCATTGTTGGATAACGTATTAGCAGTTTGTATGCAATTTTCAAAACATGAAGAATTTTTAACGTGCTACGATTTTTATTGTCCGCACATTACCATTCACAGTATGATTGTATTAGCAATTGATATATCATCAACTTATATTCTGAAGTTAATTTGCTTTCAAATTTGTAGGTTGCTTTGTAATATTATTTCCAGATATCTTGCCGTGTGAGTTTCCTTTAAGCTTGCCTCGTAATTCGTATGAAAAAGTCTGAAAAGATAGAAGGTATGGGTCCAAAGAGAAGCCCTTTTGTCTTCTTGGGATTGAATTTTCGACGCTTTAAGCGTGCAAATTCTATAATTGAAGAGTTGTAGTAAGCACACATCATTCACAAACATAAAAAGTTTCCCTTTTAAATTAGTGACTTCAAGCATGTTTATAACGTCAGCAACTTATGATCGATGAAAAGCGATTAGTTTTCTACGTTTGTGGTCAGTAATGGGTACAATTTCAACAAATTTAGTGCTTTTGCAAACTTAGTGAATATAGTTGTGGGACATTTTTATGAAATCATGTTTCTTGCACTGCTATTACATTGGGCAATTTCGGAAGCTTTGCAGTGAAGGATTTGAACTAATTGAATTTACCTGCGGTGGAAACGCTTTTGCTGTTCGTGGCTATTATGCAAACAAACGTTTTACTTAATGATTTATATGTACTATACCTAATCCGCTCCTCTATGGGCAAATCATGGATGGTTACGGGCCCTTCCATAGCACTTTGATGTTGTAATCACGATGAATCAAACCAAAAGTTAGAGGATTTGAAATCTTCTTCCCTACTATGCTTCGGCTCGAAAAGGAATTGGCGTTGCCAATCGATTAAATGCTCATTTATATAAGTTAAGTAAGCTTCATTTATTTTTAGTTGGTGTTTGATTGATCCTTCAGTACTAAATTAATTAAAGACAGTTTTATTTTTACTTTATTTAATTTTTACTTTAACAATTTTATTTTCTAGATGTTGAAACAATTGAAGTTGGTAATGAACTGAATTTGTTTTATCACACTATCTTATAGGAAACCTTTGGGTTTATCTAATAATTGGCAATAGGCACTTTTATCGGACTAATGTTTATTGTAAATGTGAGATTGGTGAGAAGTGTTTATTGTAGGGTGTAATACGGGATTGGTGAGAAGTGTTTATTGTAGGGACAATGTGAGATTGGTGAGAAGTGCTTACGATGCATTTGTATGACATTCATTGATTATCAAATGTTACGTTTGCTTATTTTATTGGAATGATTCGTGAATTTGTACTCTTTGTTAAGGTGGTCCTTAACTCTTCCCCCTTTAGAACCGATTGCCATCAATCGCAATTAGAAATACGGAATGTCATTGAACTTTGATGGGGCTTTGCGAACTTTTTGTTCCCCAGTTGTTAAAGGTATGTCGACGGATCGGACTTTCTCCATTGTTGGATTATTCATTATTGTTTTAGTGTTATTTCTCCTACTTTTACAGGCTAGGATTGTGATTGTTATGATCCCAATTACGAATCCCCAAGTTGAGTATTGATGTATAGCGGACTCTGTCTGTAAATATGATATCAACTTAGTATTGCTGATTTGAAGCTCGCCTAGCATTTGCACAGAGACGAGTCGTTTGCACTTCTTCTCTTGAGGCATTAATTGAAGTATGGAAGCTAGTGCCTTGCAGGTGGGAATTTCTTCAGACGTGTAGGTCTTTCCGTTAACGCGAATTGTAACATTATGGAATCTTATTAGGAAGGTTCCGTTAAGGAATTGTTCGTCTGTTTCTACCTCAAGGGTACCGGAAAATCCGTTTAATAAAATTACAGCGGGAGATATTTCATCTATAATTGGAAAATGCTGACTGTTTACAATATTGCAAATGGGTTTTTTACTATTTAAAAGGTTTGGAATACAAGTAGTGTTTGTTATATTAATAAGGTCTTGCCTTTTACAAACAAATAGATTTTGTTATGTTTTGCATTTATTTAGTATCGTGAATATCTCGTCTTTTAATTTTATGACGATTTCTGATTGAAGATCAGTTGCCATGTTATCATTTTTTTTCACGGCTTTTAGAAGAATAGTTTCGTGCACTTGTTCACTGGTTATTGGAATATTGATAATATAGAGGATTGAGATGGAATTAGTCAGTATTTTTATTTCGGAAAGATTTAATGCCTCTTCTATTCTTTCGAATGGTAATTTTTCTCTATATATATTTATATACATATATGCTATATATAAAAGAAAGGCAAACGCAACATATACGGCTTATCTTTTGTTGAGTGGTTGTAAAGCTTATATTGCTTCGTAAAGCATATGCTTTTGCCAACGACCATACCACGTTGAATACATCGGTTCTCGTCCGATCACCGAAATTAAGCAGCGTCGGGCGCGGTTAGTACTTAGATGGGGACCGCTTGGGAATACCGCGTGTTGTTGGCATTCAAACAACTTTTTTTATTTTTTCATTTTCAGATTTTTGCCCAATGATTTTCATTTTATTCATAATTTCTCTTTCGATTAACTCATTTAAGTAAATAAGCGGAGAAATTCAAATAAATCCAAAAAGATCTGTTAAGTTATTTTCAATTGTTTTACATATTGATGAACATATATATAAAAGTATGCTAGATATGGATTTTGATAAATTAATCAAACGATTTCAGAAAATTTGTTCTTACGGCTTTCAACACTCACAAGTACTACAGGAACCATCACAAATTCGCACAATGTGCTGCAAGTAGCGTTTTAAAAACCACAGCAAGCTACTAGAATGCGCGGTATGCTAAATATTGCTTTTGATCCAGAAAACAAACGTTTTCAGAAAATTTGTTCTTACGGCTTTCAACACCCACAAGTACTACAGGAACCACGACAAATTCGCACAATGTGCTGCAAGTAGCGTTTTATGAACCAAAGCGAGCTATTAAAATGCGCGGTATGCTAAATATTGCTTTTGATACAGAAAACAAACGATTTCAGAAAATTTGATAATTGTATTTCCTCTTCAGATAAAATAAGCGAGTTTATTATTCCGGCCATGGCCCAATGTATGGCGTGATTTATATTCTCCAGTTCCTCTTTAAGGATTTTTACTTGATATTGGACATCGGAAATGAATTTTTCTTTATTATTATTTTTCCCAGATTTAAATTCTTCAAGCAAGCTGTTAGTGATCTTGGTTGGAAATTCTTTATTTTGTTCTGCATTGCCAGAAGATCTTCATGATCGGGATTACCCACGATCCATTTTCAGTCGGATCCTATGAAATCCAATTATCTTTTCCTTATTGTTTTCCCAGGCTTCAGGCGTCGTAATAAATTTTCGAATGTTGACCCGTTTCGTGCTTAAGCTAAGGGAATAGAGAATGATCACTGTTGTTGTTGACTATCTTTCCCAATTCAGCGATTTTTGCTTCATATTCGTCTAAGTCAATTACGCGAATTGATTTGAAGTTTTCACTCTGTATCAGCGTTCGTCCCATATAGATGGGTACTACTTGTGATTTGGAGAAGTCCAGAATGTGTATGCCACCACTAATTATTCCAATCGAGAACATTAATACTATGGGTTTTACCATAATTGATGATTCCATTATCATCAATCTGCTTTTCTTTTGGTTTCTAGTTGCTGCACTGCATCGTTTTGCTCCTTCGGCTTGGCTGCTCCTCGCACTGGTGCTACCTTTTGGTGATTCCTACTTGGAGGCCTTGCTGCTTCTTGTGTTGCTTCAAGTCGATCACAACTTACGATGGATTCCTTTGTTATTGTTAACAAAGTTTATTAGAGCGTTTTTTTCTTCTTTTTAATCACTTGACTTTTTTTCTTTTGAGTTCCTTTTACTTGCTAGAACTTTTATTCAATTTTTAGAGTTTGTTTTATAAATTTATTAGTTCTTTGTTTAGTTTTAATAGAGTTCTTTTTACTTATTAGAAGTTCTATTTAACAATTAGATGTTGGCTTATAAATTTATTAGTTTTAATGGGGCTCTTTATATTTGTTAAAACTCTCTTTTCTATTTTTTTTTATTTAAAGAACTTTTATAATTTCATCTAATATGATAATTTTTAATTTTTTTTTACTGTGAAGCCTCCTTTACCAGCGCAGTCCGTATTATCTCGGTCCTTCCTTCCCTGGAAAATCTGCTCGGGCACCAGTTAAATGAGTTTTATTTATTTTTATTTAGTATTTGGTGATCACTTCAGTACTAAATAAATTAAACACAATTTTATTTTTACTTTATTTAATTTTTACAACAAAACAATTGAAGTTGGTAATGAACTGAATTTGTTTTATCACACTATCTTATAGGAAAACTTTGGATTTGTCTAATAATTGACAGTGAGCACTTTTATCGGAGTAATGTTTATTGTAAATGTGAGATTAGTGAGAAGTGCTTACGATGCATTTGTATGACATCGTTATTTATCAAATGCTACGTTTGCTTATTTTATTGAAATGGTTCGTGAATTTGTACTCTTTGTTAAGGTGGTCCTTAACTTATATACATAGTCTTCTCATGTCGTTCTTATCTCTGCTTAAAATATATGTAAACTAAATTAGATGTACGTAAAAATAACAACTTATGCCTACGTGTAGGGCCAAAACCAGTCCAGCGATTTTGGTGCTTCCACACTCCTCCTTCTTCGGATAAAATGAATTATTCAAATGGTGCCGGATCCGAACCTCACCCTCTTGTCCTATCTATGGCAGTACTGGCCGCTCTTCGGATAGATAAGATTAGCACGTGCTCAGATGACTAGGCTGGATACTTCAGCGGATGAATAAAAATAGTGCAAGGTTGGTTTACTGGTCTGAATTATCTGGAAGCAAGTCAAGTATCTTAATATAAACTGCAACGGGTGGTCTGCATGAAAATAAAGCTTCTCCAGGCGTCGTTCGAAGCTCCCTGCATGCAGCTCCATGTGGGCACTTGTTGTGGCAATCTTAAGGGCCGTGATCCAGCGGCTTGGTTGTGGTGACACACTCCTTCATAGAGTATTTCTCGTTGCAGTCTTCGGGGTCGTTTGCGATAGACTCTGTCCATATTGGCGATGAGTGAGGGGGCTACCTTGACGAGTTCGACCGGTTTAACTTACGCTCCTGACCTATCTTCAGCCATCGTTCCATTCCAGTGCGCCGTTGCGCATGCGTTCATAATTTGCAGAAGATCGATTGCGAAATAAAAAGAATGTTTGATCGCATGGCTTTTATTGCCTTCCAATATTTTTATTATTATAGTGGAACTAAATATTGACATTTGTGAAGTCGAACATTAGGGTTTCACAATGTGAATGTAAAAAAGATTATTATTTACTTTAATTATATTTATTTAATTCTTTCTGTCCCTTTGTCCTTTCGTAATGTTTTTATAACCTTTTTTTTCACAAATCCCGTTACCGGATGGCGCATAATTTAGTAATAATACGGGGAAATATTAGCGGGTGGTATGTTGCCCAGAGTGGGTATTAGTGTGTCTAAATTAACTTACATGTTTAATATAATATTTGTATATTCTTATCATATAAGAATCAACATGTTTCTTTAATGATTAGATTTGTATTAAGTAATTAATTTTAAAATCCGTTCATCAATCATTTCTACAGAGATGGCAGGCTTTTTATTGGTTCGCAAGCATCTCTCCAAAAGATAGCGTTTTCTTCGTTATGTATAGTAAGCGGTCTTCATCCAAACCGTGAGAATGGTGAAGTTTGGATACGTACATTGGCACATGGTGTAAGCACGTATTCACCATTTTTTATTAACAGTGAGTCAGTTATGGTCGTGTGTGCACGAAATGCCATGCCCACTGATGATGGATGGATGAGTTATTTACAATGTATGTATATATTTATATCATATACGTTACCAATAAAAACACGGGTTGTGGTCCGGAGTTGGTATATCGAGCTGTATACGCAATTGGCTCATTGGGGCACCTTGCGAGTTCTCATGCCTCAAGAGCCTCTTCCACGCTACGGTTGTTTGTAGACGGGCTAAAAAAATATTTAGTATGAGGTGACACAGTCACTTCATTTTACAATTCACAATGAGTTGGCACTCATAGCGGTTGCTTTCTACGTAGACTTTCGTGGCATTCTGTTGGGCCCCCTTTATCACGGACTATTCTTTTAGGAATTCCTTATCTATTGTCGGTGGTAAGGAGACTGGACCCGGGGATGACGTCGGCGAGGTCCTTCGTTTTATCTGCTGGGTGGCGTAATGGCGTCCTCTGTTGAGCAGGAAAAAGCAGTTGGGCGATCAATGCCGTCGTTTTTGATTTGTAGACCGGGCGGGGCCACACGGCTTAGTTTTGTTGACTAGAACCTTGGGAGCGTTGCCCACCTGGACAGCTAGGCGTTGTGTCAAAGCTACGGTGATAGAGATCGCTATGTTAGCATTAGTATCAATTGCATGTTTTCCCGTAAATCCATTTGGGTAGTAATTGCCTGTTTGCGAAGATTTTTTAGTTTTCAGCCCGCGTTTGGAAATCCGCGTTTATCGTGATCTGTGGATAAAGAATGGAAACACAATTAGAAGACAATTTCGTTATCATTGGTAGGCAAACAGGCGCAGCTCGCTGAGATTTGTCTCATTAAAAATTAAAATGAAGTAAGGCCAAAAAGAACGATATAACGCAAAATCCATAAGCAATTCACACGGTGTGACTGGGCACACGATTTAGTCCGCCTGTGAAGTTTATTGTCGGTACCTTTCGTTATTCGTTGGTTCATTCCTTGTCCGCCAGTGCATATTCCCTGCCCCCTCGCCACCACTCGCACGCAGCGGTAGAATATACCGCTTAGCCAAGCCTTATTCCTTTTTTTTTCTTAACGCATTTTATTGTACATGCGAATAAAATAAAAAAAAATTTAAATAAATTAAAAAAAACTACAATTTGATTGCTGGTGATGTGGCGAAATGTTGGTGAATGCTTCATTGGCTGCCTGCAGAGGATGTAGAAGCTGCATGCCTGAACTTTCTCCCCTTCCTCGTTCGTGGGCGTATGGTACCCGATAAATTTATGCAAGGTAGTTTATGAAATCAATCAGATGGGCTTTCCGTTTGCCTCCATCGTCGGTATTGGTTAGCTTAGCTAGGCTAGGTGAAATAAACCTCTTGACCCTATATGGTCCATCATACCAGTAAGTTTTTCGGCATATTAGGTAGATGTGGTTTCCTTCCTTGGATTAAGTATGTAGCCGAATACCCCATGAATTCGGATAGGATAGTGTTAATGGCCAACGTAACCTTTGACCAATATTCATCTCAACTGTTTCTCAAAAAGTTGGGCTTTTATGGAGTTAATGGTTCGGTTCGCTCTCTCAGCAAAGTTCCTTTGTGGCATGTAAGGTGCTGTAAACTGTTGAACGGTCCCTATCTCCAACAAATATCGCTTAAATATTCAACTAGTGAAGTGGGTACCATCATCGGTTACTAGAAATTTTTCGAGTAATGACGAATGCCTCTGTACATGCCTGGCCAGTAATATTTTGTTATTATTCTGGGTGTAGTTTTCTTATATCGGTTGGGTCATGATTGTCTTCTAATACACGATTTCGTAAAAGAGTAGGAACACAGAGTTCCCATGAGATATATTCCTCGTCACTCAAGTTTTTCAGGACGTTCAAATATTTCTTCCAATCTGCTTTTTATTAAGGGGCATTCTTTATTGCTGGATGGATTATTCTGCGCCAATTGACCAGTTTCCAAGGGCTGTCGGGATAATGCGTCAGCTACTTTATTGTATTTGCCTTTACGGTGTTTAACGGTGAACTTATGTTGCGGTAACTCTAGAGCCCATCTGGCCAGTCTTCCTGTTGGGTTCTCCATGTTATTTCGTCATTTAAGAGATAAACGGTCAGTGGTGACGTCAAGCTCGTATCCTTCTAGGTATGGACGCATTTCACGAATGGCCCAAATCACGGCTAAGCACTCTTTTTCTCCGTTCTTGAATAATTTCCGTAAATTCAGTGAGTACCATTCCCAAGCCATAATCATTAGCACCGGTTTGAAAGACAAACTTGTTACTAAACTAAGGGGACGTTAAAACTGGTGCACTTATTAATTTCTATTTCAGGTATTCGTAGGCGAACCGTTTAGGCGGCGAGATGTACTTGAATTTGTTGTAGGTTTGGTTGGTAGTTTGTACTAATTCTAAAAGGTCTTTAAGCGAATTAACATCTCGTCAAGTGTTTGTTAATCAATTAATAATAATTCTGGTAGCTTCCTAAATGAACTTTCAAGGTTTAATTACGAACAGATTCAGTCTGCTAACCCGGTCATAAACCTCGAAGACAAGGGCTTTGTTGCAGCCAATTTTAGACCCGCAGCACGGCGACACATATCGAACAAAAGCCTAACCAAACAC
Organism: Glossina morsitans morsitans; assembly: GCA_001077435.1. Taxonomy (NCBI): domain Eukaryota; kingdom Metazoa; phylum Arthropoda; class Insecta; order Diptera; family Glossinidae; genus Glossina; species Glossina morsitans. The sequence continues at coordinate 18,526 of CCAG010002331.1, forward strand.
GAGCGGACTCATAAAAATATTTAACAGTGATTTTGGGATTATGTCAATGAATTTCAATTATGTCAATTACGTAAGTGGATCCTCGGCCACACTAACCATGATTTTGTATGTCAAATTTCGGTCACCTATTGCGGCTACATATGTCGAAGGGACAGAAAGTGCATTCCGGAAAATTTTTTTCTTATTTGCCCTTTTCGTCCATCTTACTGCGCCGCATTAGATGCGGCAAGGCCAGGATGTAACATTTAAAAGTTTCGCTGGTTCATTGACTTCGAGTACGTATTTCGTCTTCTAAACTCTTTAGATTACCAGGCGGGAACAAGAATTTTTGCAAATTTTCTTCAAATTCGTTTCAAGAATTCCATTGCTTGTTGTTTGAGATTTAGAAAAATGGGGGGGACCAAAGATAAGAAATGTGATAGTTCAAAATAACCAATGACTACTCCTTAACAAATACATTTACTCAATCAGCCGCAATAACGAGAAACAATAAGGTTCAGCGAATTACAACGTTGTCGCAATTTGGATATGTCAGTGGGCAAATACAAGTTTCCTTATAATAAATCATGGCAAGGATTCTTATAATAAAGAGGCAAAAGGTAAGAGTGATAAAAATGATAAAGTATGTAGCAAAGGAACGCTTAATGCTGCCATACATATATAAGGCTTAATATCAATTTCAGCAGAAGCTTTCTTCCTAAGAAGCTAATGGGCGGCCATGTACATCGAGCTCAACAATAGTGTTGTCCAGGAGTACCAGCACAGCAAGCGGCTTAATCGCTTTGATAACTTTATATGTGACTATTATCTTGCTTTGCCGTTACTTCAAGTATATAGCATTCAGCTTGCCAGCTGCAGGAGGTAAATGTTCGTTTAAAAAAACGGTTTAATATGTCATTGACAATTTTGAATCTGTAACGCAACTCGAATCGAATAACTCTTAATACTTTGAGAGTATTCTCCCATAATTTTATCACGCACCCCAACTGAGTTGAATTTAACCAATGTTGACTTATTTTTATTCACATAACATGCTAAGTTGATATCGTTAGAAGAAACTGATATCTCATACCTGGAAGCAAATCGCAGAACAATACCAGAAATATTTGAGGCGCAGTCCGGTAGCCCATTGATGGTGATGTCAGAGCGGTCAACCTTACATGCGGAATACTTATTTCTGGTTGACATCTGGGCGACGGTATGACGTTCAGCTTGTTGAACTTCGTTAGTACATTTTTAGCCTTTAATTCATTAACACTAATAATTCATGTTTTAAAGCGGATGCAGCACTCTTGAGTAATATTTTCAAGGAATGCAGGTTGTTATTTATTTTGAAGGGGAGGTCATCCAGTTCCGCGGCTAGATGCCTTTTGAAACTGGTCTTCATGGTCTCAATAGTGATATTTAGGATATCGTTCATCGGAATTTTAACCTTGCATTGCATTCTATAATATGAAAGAACTGAAAGGAGCATGCTCACTAATGCTCAAAGAAATAGAAATAACGCAATGAGAAATTGAAAAACAATGCACTAACTCTTTAACCAAGAATAGAACGAAACAATCACGTCGCGATTAGTTGCCAAACTGATCTAGCAAATTATTTCACACAAATTATTCCAAAATGTGCTGTATGCATTTCTTGTAAAACTTTGCTTCTTAACCTTGGTGAACTACACACTGTCGTATTTCTTAGAAGACAATCTCATTATATTGACTAATGTATAGGCGGTTGCACTATTTTGCCTTCATGACGACTTGCAGCAACTAACCACCATATAGTAACTGGGAGTGTTTCAATGGTATTAATTTGGATTATATCCTTTTCTTCAATATTACTGTGAGTATGTAAAATTGGCAATCTTTACATAGCATCAACATTTGCATTCTCGTTCGCTTTTCTGTATTATATGTCAAAATCAAATGATTCTAAAAATAGTACATTGTTAACGTAAATAACGTTAACAGTGATTTTTTTAGCGTAAGTATTTGAGTTGCTTGCTGTCTGTAATTAGAAACATCCGGCCATAAAGTTATAACATGTTTTATGCCCAAAATTATTGACTTTGCTTCACGACCTATTTGGCTGTAGTGTTGTTGAACAGATGATAATGTCTGTGAAGCGTATTGGTGGTGGAGGTGTTTCAGTTCCATTTGCGAAACGAATGGACGGACTTATAACTAATGCTAGCGGCAATTTCGAATTACGGTGTGCTAATACGACAGCTAAATACATTTGTTTTTTAACTCTTTTGTACACTTCTTCGCCATCTTTTGTCCATTCGCACGGTTGGTTTTTCTTTAGCAAGTTATTAGTTCGAAATGCTACTGTACTCAAATTAGGAAAAAATCTATCATAATAATTCACTAGGCCAATTATTGCACCAACTTAGGCTTTTTTATAGCCGTCTGCGCACATTTTGTATAACGTTGACTTTTTGTTGCACTTTGCGCATGATATGTTGATCAATTAAGTAACCACGATATTGTATTTTATCCATTAAAAAATCGCTTCTTTCCAAAGTAATGCTCATATTGCATTCAACTGAACGTTTAATACTTCTTCTAATGTATAATGACTTCCGGAGCAGTTATTTTGATATCATTAATGAATACCTCAATGTTATACTAGGCTAATCATCTTTCGGCTTCGCGTTGCCTTTAGCTGGACCATTCGCTGTTCCATACCATAATCTTGCGGACTCGTATAAACCAAGATGCGTGTTGAGTTTTAGTATTTAAAATATCTCTATTGTTCTCGTGAACTTCGATACGGCGATATGCCGTGGCTAAATCCTTTCTAATACATTTTTTACTATCAGTCATATTATCAAACATTCTATCAATACTTGGCAATGGGTGCTCATCGATCGGTGTGTCCCAGTCACTTGAATCTACTTTGCCTTCATTGACCAATCTGTCTATTTCATCTTCAACAATTGATCTGTGTGCAAATAAAACATAACGCGATTTTAAGAACATTGGTGTAGAGTAATTTTGCAAGTCTAATTCTAGCTTGCATATCTTTTATTTTGCCAGCAAGTTTATCAAAAAGATTTTTATGTTTTGCACTTAACTTCGATGGTTGGTAGAGATTGTGTATCAGATTGCACGATGTGCAATATAAATTTTTCGAATTGCGCCACTTGAACCGTCAAGTTAAGAATTTTTCCTTGTCGAAAAAGTTATTTATACCTATGGATATTCATTTAACTTTTCCCCTAGACCTCTGTTCGTAGTCAAATTGGTGTTGTCAATCGGTTACCTGATCATATCCGAAATAAGGCAGCTGTGAAACTCGAATACGATATTCCCATTCCATTACAGTCCTTACTTGCACAATGCACAACGCTCACTGGAGCTTAGCAAACCATTTACTATGCAAGAAGTAAAAAGCAGTGAAAATACTTATCCTACACTGAATACTTAACCTTACCACGTATGGGACAAAAACAACTCTAGCAACTTTGGTTCTTGGATCCAAACATTTTCATTCTCATATTACAATAACTAACCAATTCTCGATCAGATTTTCGCAATGGATATTTAGGGAAGGCTTGCTTCGCGTCTTTCACATTGGCCAGAGGTACCGGTGATCCTGCATCTATTCCAAAATTAATAGTTAAATTATTAATACTATAAATATTTTCTATCGTATCATCAATTTATTCGACCATTTTTTTCTTACATGATCGGTTTGCCTTTGAGACAGATCTTTAAAGGGCCTTTTCTTTCCAAAGTAAACGTATCGCGCTTGTATGTGTACACTTATCCACTGGATAAGCCTCAATGTCGAATCGATGACAATGTTTTGTCTTATTTTTATTTTCATTTATGCTTAATTTTTTTCCTTTGCAATTACAGTTTGTTTTACGGCGTTTACCGGTTTATCCTATTGAACTTTTGTTTCCTCGCCGCCTCGTTTCTGACAGTTCCGGTAATATGGTTGCACTGAACCCTTTGTCCATTGTTGGGCCCTTATTTTTCTGCAATTGATTTTGTATCCTTTTATTATGGAGTTCATAAACAAATTGATTCCATGGATCCGTATTTAATTAACTTCCAAATTAGCATTTAATAGACAGTTTGCAGACTGGTACTGTAATTACTGTTTATTGCTAGCTTACTCTTTGCTATTACTATATATATATAATATACGAATTAATGGCAAAGGCCAAATTCTGAGTCACAATTCGCTCGAACAGACAAGACACTCAAATTGGCTATGCCTCTGTAGTTCTCAACAAGTTGTCTACTTCCGCTTTTGTGAATAGGAATAAGGAAACTACTCTTCCAACACAAAGGGAAAACACCTAAATTCAACAACTGGTTAAAAATCTTTGAGATAACACCACATAATTCGACAGCGGAAAATTTAAGTACATATGATGGAATTTCATCAGGTCCAAACACACAACTATATTTCAAAGAGCTCAACCCTTTGAAAACGTCATTTTCAGAAATAACCGAATTAGGAATTGAAACCAAGTTAGTTATCGGATATGGGTAGTTTGCTGATAAATCTGAATTAGCAGTCGAAAAGTTTGGTCGGAAGTATTCAGCAAAGAGATTTGAGATGAAACAGCATGCAATCAAATGGTTGCTAATTAACCGCGTTACGACTGTTAGCGGAATGTTAAAAGTTATCTCTGCTTATCGCTTCACATAATGAATTTTACACAATTTTTTTTTTGTCTTGCAATGAACCCAGCCAAGGCTATTTGATAGGGTTTTAGTAAATAGCACTAGAATAAAAGAAGCTACCATTTGCAATTATTTTCAAAAAAAAGTTTATGATTTTATGTCATAATTTTTTTGGCATTTTTAATTCAAAGCTTAATTCAAAAGCAAAAGAGAACGTTGAAAACTGTGGAAAATGCTTAATCGAGATCGCTTAATTCGTTCCAAATATCTCTTTTTTTTGTGCTTTTATATAGTTTTTCTTTATTTATTAGTTGTATATTTTTCCACAAATTTTGCGCGATCCTTTTGAGTTGGCAAATAACGAGGAATGAATGTCTCTGTTTGTTTTTCACTTTTTTTTTGTTTGTCTAATGGTGTTCTGCTTATTTTGCATTTCTTCAGCTTTTTTTTCAGCATCGATGTGGGTTGGCGACTGAATTGCGAATCCCCTTTTTCGCTTTTTTCTGTGTAACCATGCGTTGTCAATTCGCCTTAAATTATGCGTGGTGGTTTTGGGGCGACCAAATTGCGGCATTGCATTTTATTTTATTTATGGCTTTATTTTATACGGCATTGTTGTTGCATGCTCAAAATAAGCACATCAATTTCTACATCCCTATAGCATTCAACTAACTTACCAGAACTCCTACATTAGATCAGTTTAAGTACGCCAAAGTAAAGTCCGCAAACTTTTTTAAGTAGAAACAAGTAAGAACATTATAGTCCGGCTATACCGGCTTTTACACACCATACACCCCTTCGCCGAGTGCAGTTATTCGTTCGCTTTGGTAATAATACACCAAAAAGTACATATTGTTTTCATACTGGGAGAATTTTCATAAAAGCCCGCATATTGGAAGGTTGGATTTTCTTCTCATATAAGCGTTTGCGTTTTGAGATAGCGCCTATATGTGTTGGGATCCAACAAAGAATAGATTTATGGGATTCAAATTCCATACCATTAATTTTTTTGCTAATGTTGCTATGCGTTGCTATGAATTAATTTTAATTATAAAATGTTAAAAATTAGGCCTTTTTCCGAAGGGCTTACTAGGAGTGGAGTGGAGCCAAGAAATAGACCCATGTAGTTGGAATTACGTCCACTTAATTTTTTATTTAATTGCTATCAGGAACTAAAAATTACCAATTAAGCTTTTTGGGATATAAGAGTTTACGTGAGAATCCTTATGTGCGGTGGTATCCAAAAAATAGACCTGAGTGGTCCAAATGCGGTAAGGTTTTCTTTGTAAATTTACAATTATGAACCAATTTTCACCATGAAATATAGGAAAGTCGATCTTTTAATCATAAAAAGCTTCAGTTTCCGTAAGAACTGTTATATGAGAGGGAATTCAAAAAATTGTCCACCCGGTCAAAAATTTTCATATCAATTTAAAATACCGAAACACTACTACTCGGCCACTTTTGCCGAGAAATTGTAAAAATTCTAATTTTTCCATATAACGACTTGTCAGAACAGGGTGTTACAGGAGGAGTGGTCGAAAAAATGGACCGATCGGAACCCTTTCAATAGCCAACCACAAAAACGCTTGGACTGACATCAGACAGACAGACGAACCAACAGACTTAATTTAGAAAATGGTTCTGAATCCATCGATACGAAAAGAGATTGTTCTATCTTTGTCTTTCTGGGTGTTACATACGTCTGCAGCAACTTAATAGACCCACAAAATGTGTAGGACATAAGCACAAAATACGAACATTACGCATAATGTTACGATCGCTTAAAGAATAGTGATTATTCAAACAAATTTTCTGCTTTTATTCTAGATTTAATGATCTAAGATTATACCACAATATACGGGAAATATATACAGCAAACATAGCGATAAGTAATCTTTCACGAACGCAGGGAAGATAAACGCGAAACACGAACGAATTTTAAGTTTTATTTTTTACGATTAACAGAATTGTAAATAGTAAAAATTACACAGTAAGTGTCCTGCAATTATATTAGCAGTTAATTGTATTGTTAATGTTTCGGGGGAATTATATTTCTGATTGTTTCAATGTATACTATAAATGGTATTAAAACTGCTGGTGTTCCTTGAATAATTAAGTGAGCTGAGTATTATTCAATTAGCCACTTATGAAAGTTAGTCATAATGGTAAAGATAAAGTTAAAGTTGATGTTAAATGACTTGTTCTTCTAAAAATATAAGGAAATAAGCCTATAAAATTATTAAATAAAATTATAGAAAATAAAGAGACAAAAATAAATGTCGAACTATTACGAGTTATAAGGCCTAACAAAGTTTTAGATTCTTTATGTAATGATAATAAGACAGTGTTTCAAATAACATTATAACGGAAAGGAATTAATCAATATAAAGAAGGAATAATTAAAATTCTTAAAAATGTTCTTATTCAGTTTAACGGAAGATTAAAAATTCTTGATGAAGCGTCAAACAGAAAATAGATTAAGTTATCATTTTCTATTTAATGAATTGCATATTTTATTCGTTAAAAATTTAATATATTTCATATATAATTTATACGCTTTATTGTTTTAAAGGTTTTTGTACTTTAGACTCGAATAAAGCAAAAAAAGCTAAGAGATACACTAAGCCATTGAAATATTTCTTGAAAAGAATTAAAACGCGACTATAACGCGCGCGCAGAGTTGCCAAACTTTTTTTTTAGTTATAATGAGGTTTTTTTTTAAGTATTGTTTGAACATAAATTTGCATTGATAGTATTGATTGACTTTAGTATATAGATTTTTCTGCAAAATTTTTAATTTGTTTTTTCTAATAGAATCTTTAGCTCTTTTTTTATTTAAAAAATAATATTTTTAACTGATTTTAACATAATTTTAAATATATATATAACATTTCTTACGTAAGTGTTCGTTTAGCACTATTTAAAAAAACTTGTTCTTACATGCTCCCATTTACGCAACTGTAGAGGTATTTATTTAATCAAAGTCAAACAACACCTGAACTCAGTGCACTCCACTAAGCGAGTGCTAATGGAGACTGACTTTCTTACTCAGTTCTACTCTTGACATGCATAACTGCATGTTCCATTATCTGTAATGAGCGTTTTCGGCGTTCCAAACCGAGCAAGAATCCTTTCTCTAAAGGCTTTTTCCAAAGCAGGCGTTGTGGCTTGTCGCAAGGGGACAATCTCGGCCCACTTGGTGAACTTATCGAGGAACACTAGTGCCATATTGTGACCAGCGGTTGAAGGTTTTAGAGGTCCTATAAAATCTGCACTTACAGTGCACCATGGCTACTCTGGTTAGCACCCGAGTTAGCATAATTCCTGCAGGCTTTTGTTAGTTTGGTTTATACCGTTGGCAAGATTCACAGCCATGCACATATTTGGCTATTTGCCTGAACATTCCGGGCCACATTAGTGGTGAGAAATCCGAGCTGAAATTTTCCTGATTCCTAAGTGTCCAGCAGTTGTTGCGTCATGGTTTTCATGGAATATTCGTTTTCTTTCAACGACAGTAACGCATAATTTTGAAGGATTTTCGTCCTCGTCACAGATTACCGGCGGAGTGTGGCGGTATAACTGATTGTTGACTATCGTGAAGCTTGAACATTTCATGGGTTCAGCCATCACTGGTTGCATCATTTCATTTGTCCATGAGCATTGCAAAGTGAGATTGGCCGATGCATTTCTTTGGCTCCTTCCTCTGGCTGTCGTGTCAGTGTGTCAGCAATGACATTATATTTACCTTTGCGGTACTCTATCTCAAACGAAAACTGTTGGAGTTCGAGGGCCCAGCAAGCAACCCGACCTGTCGGATTTTCCATTCAGTTGAGCCATTTTAATCCAATGTTGTTTTATCTTCATACAAACAATAAGTGGTAAAGCTTTCATATAAAACAATACTAATAATGTAATAAATTGATATGATTTTTCAAGATATATCCTTTTAATTAATCATGAATTTCTCTAATTAGGCCTCTATCAAATAAAGGTCGTTGTTGATGCAAAATGCAAAATGCGGCAATCAACCACTAAACTTTTTATTGTAGAATAAAACGCGTATATATAGAATAAAAATGCGTATATTACAAGAAGAAAAATGTGTCTATTATAGGAAGAAAACTGTGTATATATTACAAAAATAAAAAATGTGTATATATTACAAAAGGTAAAAGCAAGAAGAAGCACACGAATGGTATTGCCATTTGTGACTTCGTCTGAACATCCTGGCCCCCTTGAATGGACTCGGTCCCTTCAATAGGTAGACGTCGAACCTTAGTAGAAGCTCTACGTATTTCGCCACTGGAAGTTTTAACAGTGATGACCCGCACAACTCCGTCATTACCAGGATGAATTTCAGTAACACGACCCAGGCGCCATTTTTGAGGAGGAAGATTGTCTTCCTCTACAACAACAACGTCCTCAACCGCTAATGATGTACGACCCTTTGTCCACTTAGTTCGATTTTGCAACGTTTGTAAATAATCCTTAGACCATCTGTCCCAAAACTGTTGCAGATAATATTGCAATCTTTGATAACGCCGTAGATGGTTCACGTTGTTGACATCTCTTAAGTCGGGATCAGGTATGGTATTTAAAGCGGAGCCAATAATAAAATGACCAGGCGTTAGAGCTGGTTCGTCACTTGGACTCTCAGGCACGGAAGTGATCGGTCTTGATTTTAATACCGGTTCAATTTGTATTAAAAGTGTGTTGAATTCAAAAAAGTTCAATTTCGCATCTCGTAGTATCCGTTTTAGATGAAATTTAGTGGACTTCACTGCAGCCTCCCAAAGGCCACCAAAATGCGGAGAGCGTGGAGATATGGTTTTCCAAATTATGCCGCGCGAAGCACATTCATTAAATATAATATCTGTACTTTTAAACATGTTGTAAAGTTCATGCAACTCGTTTTTTGCACCAATAAAATTAGTTGCATTGACACCGTAAATTACTGAGCATAGGCCACGTCGCCCTATGAAACGCCTTAAAGCAGCTAAGAAAGCTTGAGCAGATAAATCTAAACCAACCAACTCTAAATGTATGGCCTTTGTACAAAAACATATGAAAACAGATATATAGCCTTTTGTTGAAGCAATGCCGCGTCTGCCATAATATATTTGAAATGGACCACAAAAATCGACATCTATTACATCAAACGGTCTTGATTGTTGAACTCGTACATCAGGTAAATCGCCCATAAGATGGATCTGTTTAGTTGGATTAGTACGAATGCATAAGACACAACTTCGACATATAGATCGATAGATAACCTTCCAATGGATTGGCCAAAAAGATTGACGAATTATACTTGGTAATGTTTGTGGGCCACCATGATGATTAATTTTATAATAGTAGCGTACTAATGTATACGTAAAAGCGTGATTTTTTGGTAATAAAATAGGATGCTTACTGTTGAAGTCCAGACTACAGTTTCTTAGTCGGCCCACTCTTAGTAAACCGTTACTATCAAGGAATGATGATAAAGACTGCATGTGACCCTTGGCATTAAGATTAGCACCCTTTTGTACAGCTGCGATTTCAGCGTGAAAAGAAATGATTTGTATGTATTTAATAATTTTTAGGCGAGATGCGTCAAGTTCTGTAGCATCCAATGAACCGTATTTCCTTTTAGCCTTAAATTTGCAATTATATATAAAACGCAGCATGTAAGGGACTGTGTTAAGCAAACGTACATAATCGTTGGGAAATTTAATACTAATGATTAAATCATGTTGTTGTGAAATTTTTGTTGTTAATATCATCTTCATAGGTTTTCTTTCTAATATGCTATCATCGTATTTTAAATTGTATGGAAATCGTGGCCAAATAGACGAAGCTAGCGTTAAAAAATTTGGCCCATGAAACCAAAATGTTGAATGCATTAATTCAGCTGGTAACACACCGCGAGATAACATATCAGCTGGGTTTAAATTGGATGGAATATGTCTCCATTGCGAGCGTGTTGAAACTTGTTGAATCATTGCCACCCTATTAGCAATAAAGGTACTCCAATTGCATGAGTCTTCCGATATCCAGCTCAACACTATGGTTGAGTCGGTCCAGAAGCAAATGTTGTTAAATTGTATGAAATCGAAAACGTTGTAACATGAGACTTAATTTGGTTGGACGCCATTTTGTAACAGCGACCAACGTTAAATGAAAATAAAAATAAGATATAACTAGGTCGTATTCCGTTGGGCGCCATTTTGTAACATGCGCGCGACCAACGTTAAATGTAAATAAAATTAAATATAGCTGTTCGGAGCTTCTTTGGCGAGGTTCCCGGTTTGCCTCGCCAGTCTGGGGTTTTCCGACGGTGGTAGCGCGCAGTAGCTCTCGTTTTTGCCACAAGCAAAGCAAATCATGCTATGAAACGGACACCTACATCGACCCTCTCTACCATTTTCAGTGTGATTTTTCAGAAAGAAATCACCTGGCATGCCACAGACGTAACATAGAGTGAGGTGGAACGGTGACTGACAGAAAGAAGAACTCTGTGCGGCATTTACAGCTGCCCCTTGCATTTGTCTCTGAGTGTGTTGCTCTAGCGGTGAGCCTGCTGATGCTGTGGTTTGTTTCGGCTTGCCTGCTCGTGGTGTTGCGGGTTGAGATTGGTGTCGTTCCCGAAACTGGTTTCCGCTAGGTTGTTCGTGCCGCGGCGCGAAGGCTTCGACTGTTGGTCGGCGGGCTTCGTTAACCGCTTCAACCTCTTGACCGACTTCATTGACGTACCTAGGCCTGGTCCTGTTGTCTTTCAGCAATTTCTCTGCCCTTTTACATTCTGCCTTGAGTTCCGCGACGCTTTCCACCTTGGTAGCGAAGATGAGCGTTGCCAGGCTGGGCTTAACGTTCGACTTCATGATTTTTATTAGTTCTGGCTCGGGGATTTTCCTCCTTAGTCGAAAAGTCAGGTCGTGAATTTCAGCATAGTAGTCCTCGAAGCTCTCAAACTGCTGCTGCTTCCGCTCCATAACCTCCCTTATCAACTCGTAGTCGGAATCTGCTGCTCCGCCTTTAAAGAGAAGTAGTCAAATGTCGAGTCTCTCCTCGCGATCTTCCATCAGCTGCCAATACCATTTGCTTGTTTGGCCGGCCATCAGGCAGTGGAAGTCGGCAAAAACGTCTTCGTAGCTTAGATGCTGTTGTTGCCTGAGGCGTTCTATCCGAAAAATGAAGCTTTCCACCGTGAGACCCTTTCCTGACCCATCGAATTTCAGGTGCCAGCAGCTCAGATCCACTCTTTGTCTTTGGATGTTTACATCGGACGACCTAGGTTGTTCTATCTGCTCGTTATGTTGGCCTGTTGGTCGTGTGCCATTTTGTAGCACGGCCGTCTGCGGTGGCACAGGCTGGTTTGGCGTGGATGTTGGCGTGGCCGATCCGAATGCGCCTACATTGCTCTCCCTTTTTAGGTTCCCTATCTCCTGCATGCAACTTAGCAATGCCTCGTTTTGCTGTTTTAGCATTGCCATTAGCTGCTGGTTGCAACTGCTCGCTTGTGCTGGTGGGTTCTGTTGAGGGTGAGTGTTGTTATCATTTTCGCCGACGCTACTAGTGGTGTTGTGGATGCTGTCTCCGGACTCGCTGCCAGGCATTTCGAAGAGCTTATCCAAATTTTTGCTGAAGCTCGCGAAGTTTGCAGTTATAGTGCTGATGCGTGAGTACTCCTCGGTTGTACTTTGCCTTCCCAGTTGAAACTTCTGAAGCTCCTTATCAAGACGTGGCGCTAAGCTTGTGTCGGCTGCTCTTGGGGTGTGGTGTGGACCAGCTCGAGAGTTCATATAAGGCACCCTTTTCAGCAGGCTATGTATACGACCCTACCACTAAGTCAAAAGGAAAGGAAAAAAACAAACCAAAAAAAAAAATCAAAAATTTCCGCAGCGGCGATCGCGAAGGTTTAAGGTGGATATACAAATTTTTTTTCCTCAACTCAACGTATCTGTACAATACAAGTGGGTAATTACCTGTAACTTACTGGCTATATATATGGTTATAATTATATTTGTTGTTAGCTGTAGATTTATTTTCAGCTGTATACTTATTTTTAGATGTATATTTATTGACTGATGTATCTTTATTGTTAAATGTATATTTATTTTAGTATATTTATTGTTAGATATATATTTATTGTTAGATATATATTTATTGTTAGATATATATTTATTGTTAGATATATATTTATTGTTAGTTGTAGTTTTTTTTTTTTTTTTTTTTTTTTTCAAAGCAGAACAATACAATTTTAATTGCGCTGTGGCGGGACATGGTTTCAGTGCTTGTACTGGGTTCGGCTCCCCCCCTCGGAGTGCTCCCGACTGACCCCTAGACTATGGACACCATTCCTCCTGAACGGTCGACCCCATCATGTTTCACACGATTTC